>JABUQX010006252.1:0-35945 GCA_015478945.1 Trachelipus rathkii
TAAAGTTTACCCCATGCTTCCCGAGATCGACCGCAGTACAACTTGCTGTGCTACTGTAGATATATGCGGGAAGGTAACGTTTATACAGCCTACGTAGTGCGCACATGGAATTTTGTCATTCCTAGGGATATGCAAAAATAGGGATCCACATGATTGCACATGATTGCACGAAAACGGGATGTGATACAGCAAATCCGAAGGAATTATAAATGGAATCACGCACCACTGATTACGTATCATAGTCTGCTACAAAAAGTTCCCATCCAGAAAAATTTTCACTTTGTTTTGTTAAACCAGTGTAAGTTTCTTTAATTCTTTCCCTAAATGGATGACCGAACTTGAAATAACTATTCGGCTGAATAGCGAAGTGATTATTTGGCCGAATACTTTTAGCCGAATATTCGGTATTCGGCTTTTTCCCTATTCGGCACATATTCTACCTCCTATTATAATTAGGGATGTACCGATACCAGAAAAGGGGGGCGGGGCCCCGGAATGTAACTGATACTCTATTTTTTTTCTAGGTGCGATACCGATACCGATACTTTTAAATTAATATAATAAAATTACACAGTAAATAAGATAAGCGAACATTTGTGTTCTGCTGGGCAACTCAGGATTGCATTTCCTGTACATTGTACAACCAGTATTTAGTCATTTAATTTTCATATTTGGTAGTGCCCAAGAATAATGTATTTTCATAAATTTAAAAATAGTATCTTTAAGGGAGTAATAAATGCAAATATAATATAATAACTTTTTTATGTTTGTGTTTATCAAAAAATATTCAATTTCCATTTTCCAGCAAAGTATTAACCAAAGTTTAGCTACTAGCTTTTAGATTTTAACATGATTACAATTTACAAAGAATATTCTTTAACTAGCTACAAATAATAAAGAATAAAATAATGAAAGAAGAGACCATCAATTAATCATCTGGGTTACCCTTGTATAGGTGGAGTAACTGAACTGAGAAGAGGAAAAAAAGTCTCGCAGTCTAAAACAGAACTCCCAGTTTCTTTGAGGAAACCTTAGCAACCGTTGTGATGTGTGAGTTTTTCAAGACATTTTTTGTTTGTTTATTGTTAAGGCCCAAAGGAGTATATAATTGTAAAAACAGGAAGCGAGAGACGAGAGAACCATCGAAAGCAGATAGGAAAGTTAGGAAATATTTTTGGTACTTTAGAGAGGGAATTTGTAGAAGTTGGGTTTTTTTAAGAAATTGAATTTCACAAAGGTTGAGACGACCCCACTTTGAAATTCTATCCAGATCAACGAGAGTAGAATCGGAAAGATTAATACGAGAGACTATTCTAGAAGTAAAAAGAGGAGCAGAATTGAAATGAGTTTTAAAAATGAAAGGGTCGAATCCACCGTCATATGATGATAGAGTTAGACTGTGCAGTGAGAAGCATTCCATTTAATGAAAAAAAGCAGGAAAGTAGGAGATAATACAGAAACCTGAGAACACCACTATTGACAAAAAAGAAGTCGCCCCATCACAACAGCCGATTATGAGCGATTTGAAAGAAAGCTAGACAAAGTAAGCAAAAGAGAAGAAGAAACCCCAAAGAGAGGGGAGCTTGGAGAGCAGTACGCCTTGCTCATTACCTGTTCAGATGCTTTGAGTATGTCAAAGCCTACTACCACGCAAGTCTCCCGTAGTTTTCCTAAGGGCGGAAACCATAAATCCGTTTAAATAGGAAAGTATACCGCTAGTAGACCTCGAGCGCCGAAAGCCGTATGGCGATCGGAAAGAAGGGAATGAGATTCCAGATGGTCTAAAGAAGTGAGAGTTGAGAAGCGATTTCCAAGATCTTAGATATTGGAATACAAGTTAGTAGCTATAGGGCCAATAGTTAGAAGGGTTCAGAGCGGCTTCCTGTTTTGCGGAATAGTTGGACAATTATGCGCCGCTTCATTATGAGGAAAGTTGCTAGTATTGGGGCATAGAGGATATATTTGAACGAGAGGATATTCAGCATTGAAAGCACAGCTTCCTCAGAAACTCGTGGAGACTGCCATCCGGGCCACCCGCCTTCACTAACGTTCATAATTTCAGGAGCCCATTAGCACCGATTCAAATAGTAATTCACAGGTAAAAGCATATATGGACACATGAGAGGAGAAGGAGGAAGAAGAGAAATGCCAGAAATCGTCCAGGGTTGAGTTAGGAGGAAAATAGGAGGCGAAGAGATCTGGCCTTCTTCAGTAGAGATTGCGGTCATTCCAAGGTCAAACTGCAACACGACATTTTCCCTGGACCCCTTTTCGAATTTTGCATGAAAATTGCGCACACTAACAGATCTTGTTGAGAACAATATGCGAATAAAATGTTTGTTCTATTCTCTAGCTCATACGGTTCAGAAAATATGACCTTTGAAACTTTGGTCAAAATGTTCAATTTTGAGAGAGTAGTCCTAGGTCAAAATACAATATCTCGGCTTCTATGGCACTTAGAAGCATCGTGTAAAGACCATTTAATAGATCTTGGAAAAGCTGTACAACATTTATTTAGATGATTTTGACCTCGGAGGTCAAATAAAAAATTTGACCTTTTGGTGACCTTGACCTTGACCTTGAAAAAAAAACTATTATTCGATTTTTTTCAAACGTTGCTCAATTATTGTTATATATGTATATTTCATTTTTTTTAATGAATTAATTTTGGTATTTGGCTTGGTTTAGAAAATTATAAGCAATTTAATAAGCTACAATATCACCATTTTCACCTTTCTTTGCAATCTTTTATCTGCATTCAATAATATAGAACGTACATTTCCACGTATTTTTCTCTCACCCATAGTTCAATATCTAAATTATATAATATATATATATATATATATATATATATATTATATAATATATTTTCATATACTATTAAGGAATTAGATTGCAAATGGTTTTTTTTTGATTAAACATTGAATAAAAAAAACTAATTGTAAAACGATGGACAAGGTTGATATTTCTTCATTAAAAGAAAGTACGATCAGCCTCAACACGAACAACAAGAGATAAATGTCATTAAAAAAATGAAATATACATATATAACCAATAATTGAGCAACGTTTGAAAAAAATCGAATAATAGTTTTTTTTTCAAGTTTCAAGGTCAAGGTCACCAAAAAGGTCAAATTTTTTATTTGACCTCCGAGGTCAAAATCATCTATCTACATTTTCTAATTATGTTCAAGAATACAATTGAAGCCCTAAAACATAATTTTCTGCCTCTACCAAAATGTAATATTTACAGGAATTTTCAAATGGAATAAACGTGAAACATTTTGAAACCAAAGGAAATTATCTGAAAGGTTCTAACGTTGAAGACATCATTAGTGCTCCGTTCCAACTCTCTAGTAAGTTTAATAAATAAGTTGCATCTTGAAGAAACTCTTAATAGGAGTCAGTTTAATGTTCGCTGTTGAAGTGACTTGGAATACCCCAATAACCTAACTGAAATAGGCCAATCTCTTCGGGCCTCCTATTTTCCCTCTAACTCAACCCTGGACGATTTTGTCATTCCTCTTTCCTCCTCCGTCTCCTCTCAGGTGTTCCAACGCCCGCATACCGGGAGCACAAGATCCGGCCGGTTATGGGGCTTGCCTTGAATGCGATTGGACCGTTTGATACGAGGGTGGCCCGGATATGGCATCCCTCCCGAGTTTTGAGGGAGTGTGCTTCGTGCTGACCAAACCCCTCGTTCAACTATATCCTCTATGCGCCAATACAAGCACTTTCCCTCCAGGTCAATGAAGGCGCCATGATGTCCAAACCTATTCCGAAAAAAGGAAGCCCGTCTGATCCTTCTAACTATCGTGCCCTATAGCATCTAACTTGTCATTCTATCTAAATCTTTGAAATTCCTCTCAAACTCTCACTTCTATAGACCATCTGGGAAAATCTCATTGCCACTTCTTTCCGATCGCCCTGTACGAGCTTTCGGCACTCGAGTTTACTAAGCGATTATACTTCCTATTTACACAGATTTATGGTTTTCCGCCCTTAGGGAATATGAGGAGTCTTGCGTGTGAGCTTGACATATCAAAAAGCATCTGACAGGGTATGACAAGCGTCACTGCTCTCCCAAAGCTCCCCTCCTTTTGGGTTTCCTTCTTCTCTTATCTTGCTTACTTGTCTAGCTTTCTTTCAAATACCTCAATATCGAGATAGTGTTTGATGGGGCGACTTCCTTTTCTGTTTTCAATTAGTGGTGTTCCTCAGGGTCTGTATTATCTCCTACTTTCCTGCTTTTTCATTAATGATCTTCTTCACCTGCACAACCTCTAAACTCTATCCACTCATATGACGATGATTCTGACCCTTTTCATTTTTCAACTCATTTTCAATTCTGCTCCCTCTTTTTACTTCTAGAATTGGTCTCTCGTATTAATCTTTCCGATTTGATTCTGTTCTCGCGATCTGGATAGAATTTCAAGGTGGGGTCGAGTCTTTTTTACCCACACACCAAACAGATGAAAACCACCCCCGATAACTTGTGAAATTAGTTCTTTAAAAAACCCAAACTTCTACAAATTTCCCTCTCTAAAGACACCTAATTTACCTATCTCTTTCGATGGTTTCTCTCGTCTCTCCTTCCTGTTTACAATATAAACATCCTCGCTATTAAAACCATAAACAAAAAAAAATGTCTTGAAAACCCACATTCACAACGGTTGCTAGGTGTCCTCAAGGAAACTGGAATTCTGTTTAGACTTGCGAGACTTTTTTTCCTCTGTCTCAGTTTACACCAGCGTATTACAAGGGTGTTCCAACCCAGCATGATTTGAATTAGGTCTCTTCTTTTCATTATTTTTATTCTTATAAGGTAAGCTTAGTTAAAAGAAATCTGTCTTGTAAATTGTAATCATGTTAAAAATATACAAAAGTAGTAGCTAAACTTTGTTAAATACTTGCTGGAAAATGGAAATTGAATATTTTTGAATAAACACAAAAAAGTGTTTAAAAAGTTGATTAATTATTATTTGCATTTATTACTCCTTAAATACTAATTTATTAATTTATAAAATAATATTACCTTGGGCACTAACCAAATATGAACTACATGACTAAGTATTGGTTGTTAGAATTGTACAGGGAATGCAATCCTGAGTTGCCTAGCAGACACAAATGTTTCATCTTATTACTGTTATTTATCATAACTATTATTATTATTAGTATCCAGGTATCGCACCTAAAAAAAATAGAGTATCAGTATCGGCCTCTTTTCTGGTTGATCGGTCATCCCTCAATATATGATATATTGAGGGATATGCTGAATAGTGAAAAAGCCGCAATACCGAATATTCGGCTAAAAAGTATTCGGACCGATAATCACTTCGCTATTCGGCGAATAGTTATTTCAAGTTCGGTCATCATAAAAGGAGAAAAAAATAAAAAGAAAACTTACACTGGTTAACAAAAAAGTGAAAATTTTTCTTGGATGGACTTTATCTGTAGCAGATATTATAGTAATTCAGAGATTGCTGATTCCAATTTATTTCTCGGATTGCCTGTTCACATTCCCGTTTCGTGCAATCAGTGCAATCATGGATCCTATTTTTGTCATATTTCCCTAGGAATGACAAAATTCATGTGCGCACTACGTAGGCTGTATAAACGTTACCTTCACGCATTATATCCTACAGGTAGCAGCAAGGTACTGCGGTCGATATCGGGAAGCACTGGGTAAACTTTAGTACGTCTACAATGTTATGGGATGCCATGACTTGGATGGATGTTCTAATCAATCATCTGGAAATACAGTCGGACTGCGTACCCGTCATTGTTCACCCAGGGGTGAACTGAACGATCTTGTATATGAGAGTTGTATTTGCCGCAGTGTCCTGAAGCTGTTGGCTTACGAGGAGGTTGCATGAAAAATACTTACTGGAATCTGGCGCAAGAGTTAACATTTTATCGTAACAGAGAAGCAGAGCGCGGAGGCTCTTTCCAGTCAGATGGTTAACCTTGTGGTAATGTGCAGTGAGAGTTGCCAGGCTACTACGCGCGGTAGTGGACTCCCAGCATACCCAATGCAGGTGAGTGGCCGACTCTGTTTATTGGAGCGAGTCCGTGATGAGAGCAGTTTAAGTGTGTGTTGTTACCACTCCAAATGGCAACAGGTATGCTTTCGGTTCCAGTAGGGTACTTGGTAGGAATGAGAGAGGAGTATGCAAAAAATACAAGACGAGTTTGGAGAGGCTACGAATATTCAGGGTACATGGATGGGTTAAATATGCGTCGACTCAAAATGAGAGAGAGAGGCGAGGGTAGTTGCGGTCGGTCAGCAAGCAGAGTATTCACCAAACTTATTCCCTGTTCCTGTGCTATTGGACAGCGGCGTGCAAGGATCACTGACCAAAAGAGAATTGTCCACCGAGGGAAACCTTGACGCCAGGGACAGGAACATTGTACGTGAACCACTTGTACAGGAGAGAAAACATCATCCTTACGCTCCACTACACATAAGAACTTGGTTTGATGAAACAATTTTGAAGGCCCTGGACCACATGGCGGATGACGGAATGCTTACCGCTATATATGCCTCAACGTATTCCTGGTCTGGTGACGAGAAGAAAAAAGCTGGGATATTTGATGGCCCAAAATACGGACACTCCTCCGTGATGCTTGCCTTTGCTACGACAATGACTGTGTTAGAGGCAAGAGCGTGGAATGCTATTTCAGATGTAATAGCACAGAATTTTCTGGGGAACAGGGAAGAAGCCGAGAACCACTAACATGTACAGGAACTGCCAAAGGACAGTTTTCATTCGTCATGGATGCTAGAATGAGGTATTAAATTTGTCACTACACATTCTAACCTAAGAAAATTTCCGGATAAACTGCGATGTTAGTTATGAGCAGGGTGAACGCTTCCATTAAGATCTAAAGTTCCATGGAAGGACGTTACCAGGGCATGTGGGATATCAATATGAGCCGACTATTGTTGGAGCTTGATGAGGGATATTCCAGAAGCTATGCACAGTAGATCGGTCTACGAAGAGAAAGTTACTACCATCTAGGTATGTTTACATTAACTAAACCCATTCCTTCTAATACATTCATTGTTGTACCATATTACTCTTTATTCATAAGTATGATTATATGCTTTAAAAAACCATATATCTACATCAAAGAATGTATCACTTATCATTTGCGATTGTTTCTCTCCCTTCTATATCCAAATATATATATATAAATAATATATATAATATATACTATAATACTATATATATTAACTATATATATAATATTTCATATATATATATATATATATATATATATATAATATTATATATATATATATATATATATATCCCAATCAAAATTGTGATAGACCCTCTTGAAAACAGTTAAAAATCATAAAATTTTAACAAATCTGGTGTTACCACACAAAGTATCTCACAAATGCAAATGATATGCAAAAACCGATTACATTTTGGGAAAATCAGCACATCAATAATATAATCAATTGCGAAACCCCGTCCAAGAAATTCATGTTTACCAGTGTTATTTCCAAAAGTAATAAAACAAAAGGTAAATAACTATTCTTACCCTTAATTAGCAAACCATCCACAGTATTTAAAAAATTAATTAATGAAAATCTGAAAAAGTTTCGTAGTTAAAGGAATTTAAACTAAAACATCATTTGAATAAAGCACTGAGGTTAAATGGACAAAACATTAAGAGTCTTCCATTTTCAGGGGATAAACCTATTTCTTGTGGCTTTCATAAAATGATTTCCTCCCTGTCTAAATATTCTTCACCTTTCAACTGATGACGGTGGAGCTGAAAGAGTATTTTATTGCTAGTTTTTTCCAAATTTAATAAAAACTATTTCCAGATGTTTTTTCCACCAATTGAGAGAATATCATATGTCTTCACTGCGTCAAAGTAGGCCGCAAACTTATATATTTGTTTATTTCTTGATTGTAATTCCGTATGTAACCTTTTACTTTTATGTTCCAATAATCACATCGTCAGAAGAGTTGGGACTTTCTTTTTCACTCTCCACTTTCTTTTCTCTGTATGACGATTTTGATGCCCCACATTTTCTTTAAAACATCCATTAAAGAAGTGAAAATTGAACCTTCAGCTTCACTTTCCCACACTACGTGAATCATCATCAGCAGAAGAGTCAGGAGCGAAATTTTCATGCATTTCTTTCATGCCTCAACGACCATATTTTTTACTGTTCATCTGATTCATGTTGAAAAATTAGCTTGAATCGTAGATATCTAAGAAATAGCTACACACAAAGATTTAACACATAGAAACTTTGAAAGTCTTTTTTTCTACTGATTTCCTTAAGCTCTTCAAGCGATGTAATATGTCCACTAGAAGCTTTTGCTTTTCCAATGCCTTATTTAAAAAATAGATTATTGCTAAAATGAAGGGATCACTTGGGCGACTGTTTACTTCACTTTAACTGTTCTTTTAGTGATGTTTCAAAAATTGCTTAAGTAAATGAATAATTTTGCCACTGAAAATCAGTCAACATTTGTTCTGATTTGCATCAGGCACGTATATGGATAGGGGAAACTTCACGAATTGTTCAAAACAATCTATTTTAAGCATGTCATAAAGTGCTTTCCAGCGATTGTAAGAAAACGTCTGAAATTGAATTTATGCTGTTTGACATTCAGCTGGATCTGTAAAGAGTTTTAAGCTTTGCAGCTGCGTTGCTGAATGGTTGAAAATGAGAGGATATGCTTCTTCTGCAAGTAAATAAAATATTCTTTAACAGACTTCTGACAATAATATTTGATCGTGGAATGCAAGTTTGAAAACATGGTGTATAAAACATTGAAATGATAAGGCAAGCCACTCTCCCTTATTACCAGCACCCGATGTTTGGTCCACTTATCCTGTAGTACACTAAAAAGAATTCATTTTTAGAATATTGAAAAATGTCAAAGGGCCTTATCTCATTTGCTGACAAATGACAAAGATTTTGCCCATATACTGGCTACAAAATTTGGCTATATTTTTATTTTTTTGGAAAATAAGTTTGTTAAAATCTTCAATTTTAAATTGAAATAACATTTCCCTTTATGTTGACGAATTGATGTTTATTGTTTATAAAGCTCAATATTCGGCACGAATAGTTCGGCCAAAAAAAGCCAATACCGAATAATTCGGTATTTTGGCCGAATAGGCCGAATACCGAAAACTTACCGAATATTCGGCACATCCAATTATATATATTATATATATATATATTATATATATATATATATTATATATTATTATATTATTATATAATATATATATATATATATAATATATATATATATAAACGTATATAATAATATATATATATATATATTATAAGTATATATATATATATAGATTATATATATATATATATATATATATAGTATATATATATATATATATATATATATAGTATCCCAAAAATCAAATCAAACATCAACCCACTAATTTAAAAGAAATGGTTACCCAATTTCCTATCAGGGAGAAGTTGAACAGCCCAAATACAGATAAACAACAAGAAATAACATACAATAAATATAAAAAATGGCAACCCAAGGAGCAATCCTATCCTCTACCTTATTTAATTTTATTCACAGCCAACCTACCAAAACCACAAACACACCACACAAAGTATAAACAACCAACGCAAATGACATGACCGATAACCACTACACACCGAACCTTAAACACAACAATTTCTGACTCAAACAATACATTTAAACCAAATTCAAACTTGGCTAAATGACAACAGAATGTCTGCATCACCTAAAATATCTATCAACACTAATTCAACCAACGCAACAGACCGCCAACTTGGCAACTAACAAACCCCATATTCAAGTACACACATGACACACACCTAAACAAACATTCACACGAATATCAAAACATAAACAAATTAGAAACTAAACATTACTAAGGAACCATAGCATAGCACAGACCAGTAACACAATAAACAAATATCCACCACCATCTATAAAACAATACATCCATTCAACACTAAATTACGCGTCCCCATATGGCACCCAATATTAACCAAGGGAAACATGAGAAAACTTTCCAAAACCACCCCAATAAGGACCAGGAGAATTATTAACGGAGCTGCAACAACTACAAACTCCCACAAAAACAACACTTACATGAAGAAACAAAAATATTACCATAGATAAACATCTAGAAATGATAGGTACACAGCTCTACACTAAAACACAAATTACGATCCAAACACCCATTGCCACCCTTGCACTTTCTAAGCCCTGAACCAACCACAGTTAAAACAGCCTCCATCTTCTCCAGCCTTATATACAAACAAATCCTAAACAACATCCAGCCCCCACAGGGAACATCTCCTTATACAAAAACCCAAAATTACACACGCACGATACTGAAAAATTATTTAAGAAACTGACAGCCAAACAATATACGAAATGAACATCCACCAGAAAAATTGCATCTGAATTTGACTATCTTCCTCTAACAGTCCAATCATCTCTGGCCAAACCCAACCTGCAATATTACAAATACAGGTTTAAACGCAACGCAGACGCCATGTCAAAATATCTGCACCAAAAATGCAACCAGGCCCCAGAGACTGTGTCTCACTTCCTCCTAGTGTGGCCAACTAATCTGTCGTCCCCTATTAATATATATATATATATAATATATATATTATATATATATATATATAATATATATATATATAATATTATATATAATATATATATATATATATATACTATATATTATATATATATATATATATATAATAATATATATATATTATATATATATATATATAATATTATATATATATATATATGTATTATTATATTATATAATAAATATATATATATATATATATATATATATTATATATAAGTATATATATATATATATATATATATTATATATATATATATTAATATATATTAATATATATATATAATTATATATTATATTTCAGGACATAAAATAGTTTAGAAACAATGTTTGGACAGCCGGAACCAACATTTGGCCAACACTTCTACCATCCTTTGGGGGATTTGGAACAAACACACAATCCCACTGGATTTGGAAGCATTTCAACATTTGGAAAGCCAGCCTTTGGGGGACCCCAGTGAGTAATTCAGAAACTGTACGGTACCTTAAAATATTTTTTTTGTTTATATTTACTGGTGTACCAGGTTCAGGTTTTTTGCTTGAGCCAGATATGGGTATTTTGATTTTATAACAATGGGTGGTTTACATATTTATTTGCTTGTAAATGTTTAAGAATTTTATGCAGATAGTGGAGTTTATAATAAATATTATATATATATATAATATATATATACATATATATATAAGTATATATATATATATAATATACCTATATATAATTCCTATATATATATATATAATATATAATAATATATAATATATATATATATATATAGAATCATATTAGTTTTTCTTCTTCAGCAGACAACAACATCAAACTCCTTTTGGGTCAGGCCCTTACTTCTGGTATACATCTATTTTCTGGAACAAGTCAACCATCTACTGGTGGTTTGTTCTGGGTCGATCCCAGCCAACTGGATTTGGACCAACCAGGATAGTTTTGGGACTGTGAGGCGCTTTTTGGAAATTTCTAATACACAATTAATACATCAGAGTAAAGTAACTTTAAAAACGCTATAAGCGTGTAGGTTTATGTAGCTTTATTTTCATTTTTGTTTAAAAAGATAAACATTGAGCATCTAAACGGAGGCACTTGAACATATTTTAAGGACCCGGTCATTATTTCCAAACACCAAATATATAACAATGATATAACAACTCAGTTGTATTAATGTCACACTATTAGTGATTGAAAAGAATATCCACAATAGTTTATTTTGTTTTTATTAGTCATGAACTTTCGTATTTTGAGTTTCAATAAGACGATGAGATACAATGTGTTGTGTTTAATCTATATAAAAATAGTTACCTATATATACATTAAGAGTTTAAAGAACTTTAATTATAAACTATCTTTATAAACAATTGTCAAGTTAAAACCAACCCTTGATTGTGGGTAGATGTTTTTTAAGGTTGTTTGTTTTTAAAATGGTAAGCATGCAGAGATGATTAAAAACTATATTTGGAGGTTGATTCATGAAATGTTCTTAGCATTAGTCATTAAAAAAATAGATAAATAAATAACTAAAATGATCCAGATGTTAGTAATCAGTAATTTAATTTAGTTTAAAAATAAGACAGACAGAATTCTGTGGGTAATAAGAACCCCCATGCAGCATGTGGGAAAGGTGCTTAACAACTGAATTACTATCATATACTGAATTATTGTGTGTAGTTAGGACTTTCAATATATATAGGGATCATTCAAACATATTGCTGAAAGCCTTTCCCTTGAAAGGTATGCCACATAAAGACAATTTGGTAGGTTTTAAGTAGGACAGAGTAGCATTGTTTCTATAAATTAGGGGGGAAAATGGGATAAACATACAATATCAAGTAATTTCAGTCTTTTCAGTTATGTTTCGATAACTTAAAAATAAAATGTTGATGACAGTTTAAAACAAATGCTCACAATTTAAAAATTGAAATAAAGTTGGAGTTATAACTTGCTGGAACATATTTCCTCTGAAGGGGTTAGGTTCTGGTGTTGAATAACCAACCCCCTCCTTTCAAAGAGGATTATTTATTAGATGCTTGAAGAGAGAGAGGCGTGTCACGATGATGAAATGGCGTTTCTTCCGGAGGCTGCTTAGGATTCATCAGTTGGTGCTAGCAGCCTCCTGCACCAGATGCCACAGGAACTCCCCCCAATGACAATGCCGCGAGCACACTCCGCTCTCCGGACCTGGAAGAACGTTGGGTAGTAGCGTGTAGCTGTCAGGTGAGAGCTAGATGTGCACACATTAAGGTCACTGAGAAGG
The DNA here is from genome assembly GCA_015478945.1 of Trachelipus rathkii. Lineage (NCBI taxonomy): Eukaryota > Metazoa > Arthropoda > Malacostraca > Isopoda > Trachelipodidae > Trachelipus > Trachelipus rathkii. Next base: position 12,917 of record JABUQX010006252.1, read on the forward strand.
CTTTGACCATTCTGTACTCTTATGTGCAGTTGGGTCCGCACATGCAGAGCTGAGAAAAAGCTACGGCTACAGTCGGCAAGTGACCCGAACAGTAGTGGCGCCCAACAAAGGAACTTTGATTTTGATGGGTGTTCGGGGAATCACATGTGAATGGTGTTTATGGTTTCTTTGCTGGTGTTCGTTGTGCCACTCCAGTGGCACTGGTCACTCCAGGTGGTCACCAATTTGAAGGGGTTAGGTTCAGGTCTTGATAAATAACCACCTTCAATAGAGGATATTAGATGTTGTTGAAGAGAGTGAACATTGTCACGATGAAGTGGCTTTTCTTCCCGGAGGCTGCTTAGGCAGCCTCCTGCACCAGACGCCACACCTCTTTTCTGTTCATAAATATTTTCTGGCCTTAATTTTGATTCAATTTTTTTATATTTTTTATTTCACTGTATTTCAACTTTGTGATGTAATTAATTTAGTAACTCTCTAGAGTCTAGACACGTAACTTAGATAATTGATCATTACATATGGTGTCATATGTAGTAACATTTAATTCTTGACAGATAGTAATTTGTAAACTATGAACATTCTTGTAGAATGAATTTAGTATGTGATGTAAATAAACTATCTTCGCATACTAATACTTTTATAAATTTTTTTGTCATAATATTTTGCATAAGTAAATTTTTTTTTTTTTTTTTAAAGGGGGCTTGTTTGGCAGTTCAACTTCGACTTCAGGATTTAATGCCAATCAAAAGGCCCTTTTAGTTTTGGTACAACCACAACCAGCTCTGGTACAGGCACTAATTTGTTTGGTACTGGTAATACTGGAACAAATTTATTTTCTGCCCCTCTAGGTAATTTCGTGTATATATATTCATATATATATATATATAAATATATATTATATATATATATATATATATAATATATATAATTAATTATTATTATATACTACTATATATATATATATATTATATTATATATATATATAATTATTATAATATATATATATATATATTATATATATATTATGATATATAAGCCATTTATATATATAAGCATTATATAAATTTTAGTTTTGCTTTTTTTTTTTTATCTAAATAAACCCCGAAAAAAGAAATTCTGGCTTAACAGCCCTGAGTAACGTTTTTATTTTAAATACAGGTCGTGACCGAGTTGGTTAGCTGTCCCAAGCGACAAGCCAGTCAAAGGAACTGAGACAATGACGAGTGAGGAACTACAACGTAATATTCAGACAAAAAATGTGAAGTTATCACGTATGAAGGTTAAGTAAAAGGTCGAAAATTAAGGTAGGCCTAGTTTACTTTTTGCAAGAAACCGTGTATATATTCAGAGTTTATTTTAATGTAGGTTTTTTGTTAACTGTTGACATTTTCACTTTCCCTAAGTTATACCACAATGTAACTATTAGGGTAAAAACAAGATTTAAAGAATTGGTTATGTTTATTGGGATTCATTCTTTAAAAATTCATCTGTGCTTAAATTAAAAATAATTTAACTAAGTTTTCCATTCTTCTTTAGTGTTGTGTTTCGCTAAGTTTTTTTTGTAAAGTTAGGAGTTCAAGCTCGCTCTCTTTATTTTTAAAGTGTTGTTGCTTAAAATACGGGTCAACAAACAACAAACAACAACCAACAACAACAACAGGGCTTCGGGTTTGGTCAGAGAGTCAGCAAAACAAATTGGGATGAACCAGCCACAACCTCGAGTAATTGGTAGTCAGGATTCCACAACAGGAGGAAACAGGTTCTTTTTGGTGGGCAAAACCTCCTGAAGAATAAAAGTCAATTGTTTGGTACTAATCAAAATACAGGTAAAATTAGTGCTGCAAAATACTTAGAAGAACGGAAATTAAAACGGTGATCAATTTAACATTGGATAAATGTGAAGCCATTTCAAATTGAATCTAACCTTCCAAGAAAGCATGTGAATTGAACAGTTAAAACCTTTTGAACTTGGGTGAAGATAGTTTGAATAGCTCGTAGTTGAAAAATTGAAAACCATTTGCGCATATATTGATTTTAGAAGTAGACAATATTTCAGTAAGAGTAATTCAGTTTGTTAGTAATAGAATAGAATTTTCCCAATTTTAAGTCCGTGCTAGGTAATATTTGAAGTTTTGTTAAAAATATTATTTTATACAAAGTACCTAAAAAAAATTTTTTGAGCCGAGTCAAGGTGGAGCAAAAAATTTTTTTGTTTTTTTTTTTTTTTTTTTTTTTTTTTTTTTTTTTTTATAGATTATATATTAAACAAAATGGAGCAGTTCGGAGCCAGAACTGTATATTATAAAATAAATGGGAGCCAGAGTTGAAATTTTAATAATTGGTTGAGCCGGAGTCAGAGCCAGGAAAAAAAATCCTTTTACTGGCTCTGTAGCCATGCCTTAAAACTAAGATATGTTACAGTCATAGCCCATATAGACTCATTAGTTTCCTAACAACTTAAATTCTTATGGTGTAAATCAAATTTTAACTTGAATTTTTTTTTTTCAAGATTTTGGTACATCCACATCAGAAGGGGTGGCTTGTTTGGTTCATCAAATCCTTCTCTCCGTTGGTCAGTCTCAACAGCTCTTCAACTGGGTTTTCCTTGGTCATGATTCGTCATAATATAGGTTAGTTTATTGAAACTTAATATGTACACTAAATATTTAGAGCATCCAGCTTAGAGCTGGCGTATCGTCTTTGTTCAATTACAAACACACTATGTCTCCAATACCAACACCTGTCCCTCAGTGTTTGAGAAAGGAGCCATATGTCCCAACCTGTCCCGAAAGAAGAGATTAGTTGCTCTGGTTCCTAACTATTCCGCCCATATAGCTCTCACTTGTATTGTCTAAGATTCTTTGAAAACCTTCTCAATCTCATTTGATGAACTATTTGGGGATCCCATCCCCTTCCTTTATCCGATCAGTTAGTACGGGTTTCGGCGCTCACATACTACTTGGTGATATAGCTACGTTATAGCTATCTCAACAGATATTATGGTCTTTTCGCCCTCAAGGACCTTGGAGGAGTCTTGTGTAGTAGCGCTTTTGGAATATTCCCAAAGCATTTGACTGAGTATGACATTTGTTTTGCTTCCCAGTTCTCTCCTTTCGTTTCCCTTTCGCTTTTCTCACTTTTTTTTTTTGGTTTTCTTTTCAAATCGCTCCTTATCAGCTGTTTTTGATGGGGCGACTTCTTCTTCCTTTCCTACTCATAATGGTGTTCCTCAGGTTCTGTCTTCCCCAACTCCTTTTTTACTTTTCATTAATGATCTCGACTGCCCGCATTCTAACTCGTATCATTAAAATGCTGAAAAACTCGAACTCGCTAAAACTCTTCTACTCGTTTTAAATTCTACTCCCTTCTTTTGTACCATATAGTTGCCTCCCGTCTTTAATCTTTTCTGATCTGGATAGAATTTTTTCCTAGTAGTGGGGTCGTCTCAACCTTGTGAAATTTAAATTTTTTTTTTTTAGCTCTACTTCTATAAATCTCCCTCTTAAAGACACCTAACTTTTCTATTTCTTTTGATGGTTCTCCTTCTCTCCTGTTGGACATTATAACCGATCCTTGGCCTTAAACATAAGAAAAGAAATGTTTTTAGAAACCTCATCACAATGGTTGCTGGGTGGGATACGAAGCTGGGAGTTCTGTTAAACATGTGGAGAATTTTCCCCCGTCTCAATTACTCAACTATAAAGGGTCTTCATCACACCCTTGTAAGGGAGTACGTTACTCATCTGGGGGTTGCTCAGGCTCACCGATCTTTAAGATAGGGTCGAGTCAAAGGCTAAAAGGCTTATAAAACTTCTGTACTTTCCATTTCCTCGACCCTTTATCTATTGAATGTGACATTGGTGTTCTCTCTTTTCTATAGTATTGCCAGTAGCAAGATGCTCAAAAGTGAACTGACCACTCGCCTTGTACCACCATTCACACGACGCCCTCCGGGTTTGCCCAAGGGGTGTAGTGATTATTGACATTGAAATAGTTAGTGTGAAACATAACAACTCCAGGTCTTGTTCAAATTGGGTTTCTTTCTTCTATTCAGCAAGCCTCTTTGTCTGTGAATTTCTCACTGTTTCTGCTTGAATTCAAGGGACACTACTCCTCCCCCACATACAATCTTAATTAATAGATTTACCCCTCTGCATCAAGTCATTACAGCAAACCCCCTGCACCTAGTAGGAAGGAAAAAAAGTCAATCAGGGCATTTTTAATTACTACTTCTTGAAGCATACAGCACGCCCTCCCCCCCCACTCCAGATACTCCCATTATTAAACACATGACATTCAAACTTTAAGAACGATCTTCTCCTACCTAAATAACTTCATACTTGAAGCATATTCACCTGAAGTATCTCCTACAGAACTTTGAACCATCAAACCCGCTTAATGCTGTTTCGTCTCCTCTCTGAGCACCATCCTCCCTTCAAGATAATAAATTAAAATTAATAGAACAAACCGTCCAAACCCCACTGTTTCAAATATGCCTTTCCCAGATTAGCGATGACACAGTGGATAAAGCTCCCGGTCATTTACTCAGCGAACGCGGAATGTCCAGTTCGAATCCCGCTGGATGAGAAGTGAATCTCCTTTGACTCATTCATTTAAAATCTTGCTAAACTGCTCTGAATTTATGGACACAGGACGGAACTTTGATACATTTATTCTAACTGACCTCTGGGTCAGCCCAGCTGTGGTGGCACAATATCTCAAATTAGCAGTTTCTCGTAGGAGAGGAGTGGGAGGTCACAGAGTAAATTTATATATCAAAATACAATGCGAATTTTGTTTCCACACTCCCATTCCTTTTTTTTTAATAAGATTCTAGAATTATTAATTTATTACCCGAAACTATACCACTAAGCATCTGTTACTTTATTATGTATCTTTATTTCAGTGCCTGGCTATTAGAATGTGTTCTCAAATAGCCTCTTGTAAGTTGAACTGTAGTTTTAAGAGAGTTAGGTTGTTTCACATAAGATAAAATCTCATTAGTCGCCAATAGACAATGTACAGAGCTTTTTTACCTCATGGAATGGCTTTGAAATAAGATTTCCAAAGACCTTTTGAAGATCTCTGTACTTGAAAGAATTCATAGAAATGAGCTGTTGGGATGCTCCTGTGTGAGGGGGGTGCGGCGATATGCATACATGTGTAGGTGCTTAATGTACATGCGTATGTATACCCCCCCCTCCCGATGATGGGTGTTATTGCACGAAATGTACGTTCTACAGTTAGTTATTAAAGTATTAGAGTATCTACATTCTATATTTATAGATATTGTGAATCATATTCGTGCAAGCAGTCCAGACATGCAATTTGTTTCAACTCCATATGATTGATTGAGTGATTTTTGATATATATAGTAGAGGCGCTTTCCCAAATTATTTATCTTCATTTTAAGAATTCTACTTTAGAAATTAAATGTCACGATACACAAACAAATACCTTTCAATATACACGCAGAAAATAAATGCATTATTAATTTTGTGCAAGACTTCTCCCAAGTAACTTATAAAAAAAATAACACAACAATGTGTAAATTATCACTACCTATTATAGAATTAATATTTTCAATAAAAGGGAGGAGAGAATAAAAAATTAGATGAAAAGAAGAAAAGAAACACAATTAGCTTGATTTTCAGTCATATACGAACCCCTTACAAATATTAATTTCACTCGAAGACATTTTTATTTTTCTTTTCTCCTCTCTCGCCAAAATTCTATCGTAGCTTTCTGTCTTATAAACATGCATAAATTTTTCTCGAATTAAAATTATATTTATTATAATTTTATTTTTTTGCCTCAGTGTAGTCATTTTATCGAGTCAAACTTCTTTTCAAAATTATATTAATTCTAACGAAGCAAATTTTGTCTCGATAAAGGACAAGTCTTAGAGCACTATCAAACATTGTCTACTTATTTCATTCAATTTTTTTTAAGAGAGAGAAACGTTTACAAATTTCCTTTAAAAAAAGAGTTTCTCCCCTACCCAATATCTTTTTCATTCACTTCCTTTTTATAATCCAGTTTTCCATATTTATTTTCTAAGAATTTTCCATTCCTTACTAAAACCTAAAGTAATTTTATATCTCTCTTTACTTATATAGATAAAAACTTAATTTATATATTATATATATATTATATTATATATTATTATATATATATATATATATATATATATATATTTATATTATATATATAGGGGGTGTAAAATTTGATATTTCTAAAATTGGAAATTATGTATTTGATTTATGCCACTTAGAATATATCGCAAGGATAATCTCATTGATTAAGAACAATATGTCTTTTCCCTATATCATTTCCCGATTCACTCTATTTAGAGAAGTGAGTCTGTCACTTTTTTAAGGTATTTTGTTAGGTCGTAGTATATTTTATTCTTAGTTCAATTATCAACATAACCTAATACTATTCCTAACCTACCTTACCTACCTAACCTAACCTAATCACCTAAATTAATCCTAACCTAGCCTAAAACTAACCTAAATAACCCATATACATCATACAAATTCCCAATCAAAATCTATTCAGATCTACTTATCTTAAAAATAATCATTTAATATCTCGTATTGAACTGATGTTATTCGGTGGTACTAATTCCATATAATATTCAGCTATCTGATTCGATTTGTAAATTCCTTTTACCTCAGCAATATAATGATGCCGCAAGAATAATCTTCAATGACAACAACAATGAACGTCAAGAATATTTGGTATGTGAAGGCGTAGTAGTATTAAAAAGAAATAGTCTTTAAAACTCATGTACATATATTGTAACATGTTCTAAGACGCTGAAGTATTCTTGGTAGCAAATTGTGTTTGGTCCATTAAGTAACAGATGTCGCTCGCCATTAAATATTAGGCGAATTTTAAAAGTCTGTCTGGGTATGATCTGCTTCGCTTTCCTTTAATTACCTATAACCATGTTCTCTTTTGATTTTTTTTTTTTTTGCAGTTTTTAATCATTGCCGTATAATTTAAATAAATTGTTTTATTGATTGGTACTACATAGTATATCTTTATTATTTCCTGTGAAGACCCGTTTTAATGATGTACAAGCTTTATTTTTTTTCCTAATCTTTATAGGTTTTACAATTATGGCAATTTTTTTTTTCTTTTAAGGACAAACCTTTTTGTTATTTGAATTACTACAGCTTACCTATCTTGAAGCTTTAAAATTATAGTTAGCTTTCTTGTATTTTACTTCTGAATTTTTTTTTTAATTAATATTTACTAGTGGTGGAGTAGAAATTTTTACAAGGTTAAAAATTTATTATTCTTTAATTTTAACAACTTAAAATTTGACATTTGACAATTACTGAAGAACGCTATACGTGAATTTTCCTTCAAGCGTCGAATCAAACGATGTTAGCAGCTTTGCAAATTAGTAGAGCCTACCATAAAATTTAAATGGGTTCAATTTTTTTTTTTTTTTAAACATTGTACAGATAACGACAAACCACGAGAAATTAGAAATCGATTGCCAAACCTTGTAAATTCCATCCATTATTTAATTAGCACTTAATATTTTTTTCATTACTATAAAGCACGTTAATACTTTATTCGATGAAGGCAAAATAAACCATATCTAGTTCTTGAAACTAAGTAATCATGGGAAATGGTGAATAATGTCCCACAGTTCAGTGCTGGGGCCACTATTGTTCCCCATATATAAATGACTTATAATAAATCGCAATGACGTTTACACGAGCTAGAAAGTTGAGTAAACTGTAACAGCTACGTTAGGTAAGCATTATAGTGCAAAAGTTTGGGACCCTTATTTAATTAAAGAATGCTAGAGAGGCTGAAAGTTAGGATGTTTTCTGTAGAAAATTCCATAAAAGGGTTCTTAATATTTGGAATGGTTTGACAAAATGCACTTAAGCTATAGTTTTTCTTTTAGTTGTAGACTGCATAGTATGCAAGTCTTTGGGTGCTTTGTGGATTAGTCTCGATAGGCCCATGTGGTTTCTTACAGTCTTATTTCTAATGTTCTAGAAGGCTTACCTGTTCAAAGTAACGTAGTTGGGTCAAATATGCTTATACCATGTAAAAAATTTCAAAAACAAGATAAAATTCGGCAGTTATCTGTTACTTGTAATGCTTCTTTCATTAATGGCATTTCATAATCATTACGTAAATCAAGCCAGCAAATATTCAGATATTTTCAATGTTACCTAATGCTAAAAAAATATACCAGAGGATACAAACAAAATATAAAATGAAATAATTTATTTCATTTTAGTACAACCTTTGGGGCTTTCCCATTGTGGATTTAACATGCAAAGAACGAACGTTCTGCCAATGTTTTTTCAACAAAGAAACCAAAAAGTTCATAGCAAGGTAAGTATTCTGGACTAATTCGTCGGGTGTCATTCTGACGTGACCAATGGCAACTGATAAACACAATACCTGAAAAGGAGAAAAAACAATTACGACCACACAAAACATTAACTGGTCTATAATATCAGAATTACTTATTTGGTTAAAATAGAACCCAATTTAAATAAACCATTAAAAATAAGTTTTCTTCACGAAAATTGACATTTCAAAAGTAATGTATTTTTAAATTAAAAACTCTGGTTATTTAATGGTTTGAAAGATCAAAAACATTCATTCAAACTGACAATAGGAAATCAATGTTTAAATAAACTAGACTAGATACATAAAATTTCTCTTCTTAACTGCTAGCCCAGTGTTAGACTAGAACGATATCAAATCTAATATCAGTACGTATTATTCGCAGTTAGAGTAATGAACATAAGGAGGAGAAAGCACTATTCATGGGGGTATAATAGTCATGAAGGAAAGGAACGGAAGGATTTCTAGAAAATCGCAAAACATTGAACTCGGGTTTGCTAGTGGTATACAATTTTGCGTAGAGAACTTGGCTATTACAAGTAAATACTATTGTCAAGTTAAGTACTTTTAAACGATTACAAGTACATACTATTCTCAAAAAGTAGTGAGGAAAACTCTGCTACTGAAATGAGAAAAAGCTACAATGCCTCATTATTAGACATATTACATGTTAAATTTATTACCTTCTTCATCTGGAATTTTATAGTAGCTTTCAATTCATCAATCTTATCTTGTAGTTTTTCTTGATGAGTGCACATAAGAGGAAATTTACCAGCTTTGTTCAAACCAGGACCTAAGAGTCTAGGAATTTGTTTGATGAGGACATCGGAGGCAATGAAGGCATCATACTTCTTGGCTGCAAGTAAAAATAAAAATCTTTATAATACATTTCAGATTGATAGTTTACGAAAAAGTATTATAATTTTGTCAGAGTGAGCTGGTAAGTATCAACAACATGTATCTGATGACACGCAAAGTTATATCATCACAATTTCAACCAAAAAAAATGGATATTCTAAAAAAACACAACTAACCTAATTTCTTTACAAGTTTCTTATCTCGATTCAACTTCTTTAAATCATCAGCAGACATGCAAGGGATTCCAAGTTCTTTAGCTTCGTCCAAATGCATCTGATCTCCAAAAACGCATACTTTCATGGTTGGTTTAGGGATGTGCTTCAACCTGAAGTTATTAAAAATCATTAAATACTAATACATAATACCAGGTTCAAGTTCAACAGCCTTTTTTTTTTTCTATGTTAAAATACTTACCATACTGTTTCGCATGGCAAGGTTAATAACACCACATATGGCCCCTCAATTATTTAAATACCTTGAGGAAAGGTCCGCTAGGCTTTAAATCAAGCCTAGCTCCCTGAAAGCCAATGCAAAAAAACAAAGGCTCAGGTGAAAACTTACTTAACCGTGCCATTGAAACGCTTGTCCTTCTGTGGGTCGTAGTTCTTCAAGCCAATCTGAAGTTCAACTGTCTCCTTGAAACGCCGTTTCTTGACCTTGCTGTAGGCAAGGACTCCATTCACACATTCATAAAGGGTGTCTCTTGAAACTTTGCTGCGGATGGGGGGAAAAAACTAATTAGTACTGTTAAAATAACATTTAATTTAAGTTTAAATTATAAATGTTTCTCAGTATATAAGAGGCTCATCAATTGTCAGTAGCTAATACGTATGCCATCATAGAAAAAATTAGTTAATTTTATATATATATATATTTATATAATATATACTATATATATATATATATATATATATATATATATATATATATATATATATATATATTATATATATAATATAATATATTGATGGGGTAAGGTATGTAACAATGTCACTGGTAACAAAAGTAGTAATCTATGGGAGCAAGTTGAAAAGAAAGCCCAGCTTACTGCCCTTTAGTTCTTTTAGTGAGAACTGGTCCTCAGTCAGAAATTAACCTAGACTTCACGGGCTGGGCTGGACAAATCACTTATATATATTATATATATATATATTATATATATATATATTTATATATATAATATATATATATATTATACATATATATATATATATTATATATATATATATATATATATATCAGCTCCATGTAAAGTGACTAGTGCTCCCCACATAACCATCTCAGATTTGACAACTTGGCAGAAATAATAGTCGAGTATAATTGAAAGTATGCAAAATGTTAGGCATGTAGCTCATATAGCATGACCACAATGCCCATCATTGTGAAAAATTTCAAGTGCCCTACAATTTGAAATGTAACATCTAATCATACAATTCTTTTGCGGATCGATTTAGGCATATTTAAAGTACCTCTTAATAAGCACAAGCTAAATTTATTTGTATGATATGTAGGGGTTCAATGATTGTGGTAAGTGGGAAAAATAAGTTATGTTTGAAGCTGTGGTTGAACATTACTACAGTTAATAAATAATGCTCTTCTCATAACTTTCTCTGGAAAGAACAAGGGTTAATAACCTTAGTGACCTAAAATTCTTTGTGGTGACCTAATCCATTCTTGGAAAAATATAACAAGGTGGAGCAATATTGGTGGTATTCTTCCATTTTCTGAGAAATATTTAAATGTGGAAATACACCCATACAAAATGTATAGTACTAAAACAGTTTCCTAATCACAGATTTTATGTAAAAACTAACATACAAGAGGAACTGCCCATTTTGCCTATGTAATTGGTCTAAAACAGCAGTGACCAACCCATAGCTTTTTTTTTTTAATGATTATCAATGTATCAATTGAATATACAAAAAGAAAATTTAGATTTTTTGGTGATATTTGGTTTAAAACTACAGCTCATATCTCAAAAACTACAATAGCTACAGGGAAAAGGAATACATGTTGGAATCTGGTAAACTTTTTATTGCGAAACAAAAAAACAAAAAAACTCATAAAACTACATAGCTACAGCGAAAATACATTTTTGAAAACTATGAAAATTTTAATTAAAAAAATTTAAAAAAAAAAAAAAAAAAAAAAATAAATATTGGCTTATTTTTTTTTTTTTAAGGAGGCAGGGGACAGTATATATATATATATAGTATATATATATATATATATATATATATATATTATATAATAATATATATTATATTATATTATTATTTGTAAGGGTATTAAAGGAAATGTAGGGGGCTCGAGCCAGACGGGGAACACAGGGGAGACATTTTCCATACCCCGGTGGGGAGGGGCGGAGGAACCCATGCGACACACAAAGGATCCAGCGTCCGGAGACCTCCCAGAGGGGGGGGAATTAGTCCTACCCTGTTAAGTTCCCGGAAGGCCGAGAGACCGACTCCTGCCATCGGTGCAGTATACCTTGGGGTATTTCTTTATTAAAAAAATTTAAAGAAAGTATTTATTTTTAAGATTAACAATAAAAGGTCTAAATAGGCTCTCTAAATCATATTACTATAATTATTAACAAATTTTTTTTTTACATTTTCCTATGTAAAATTTTACCAGGATTACCAAAATGTATTCCTTCCTTTTCGCTGTAGCTATTGTAGTTTGAATATAATTTTTTTTTTTTTTTTTTTTTTTTTTACATTTCCGCACTAAAATGTTACAGAAGGATTCCAACAATGTATTCATTTTTCCCTATCTATTGTAGTTTTTGAGATAGAGTTGTGTTTAAACCAAAATTTCGATTTTTTTATACATGATAGGAAATAAAATTTCAGTGTTCCTTAACAAATTGATGTTACAAAACAGGGTTAGCGAGACTTAGATATGATGATCCATCATAAATCATTGGTTAGGCTCAGCTGCAAACTATAGTTCATGTTATAAGAAGTTTTGCTAGGTATATATTCATTTAATGTGATACTTTATTTTATTATAACCAGATATAGGGTCTTAAGACCAACATAACATATTGCTATGTAAAAAAAAAAATTACATTTAGTATATTTGTTTAGTCATTAAATACAAAAGTAAAATAAATTGAAAAATTTATATTGGATATATTCTAGAAAAATCTGAACTTCAGTTATCCCTACAAAAGTTTATATTAGATTATTCTTTCCTCCAGAGTTTAATTTTTTACCAACATTTCTTAATAATAGCCGAGACTGGATATTTTTGAACAAATAAATTTACGTTAAAATACAATAGTTTTATTAGTCTTTTGCGATATTGTTATTATTTTATAATAAAATCATTAAAAAAATATCAAAATATTAATATATTGGTAAGTTGAAACATTTCAAGTTATTCATCCCTACATAGCCTAAATGAAATCAAGACGAAGTGATGTTTTTAGTAGCATTATTTTTTATATTTTTAGTGATGATAAACACTTAAAATGGAAATGAACCATTAAAAAATAAGAATTTTTCAAGATCAACTGGAGATAATAAGTGCTTGAACTTTGAAATAATCGTTTTTGTTTCTCCTTTTGTTTTTCATTTTTTCTGGTAAAAGAACAGGAAAACGTGTAAATTATGAAGCAATGCTAACAAATATAATTACGAGAAATAGGATATATTTATAAGCAATGTTATTCAGTTTTATATTTCCTTACATTTAAAAAATCAGTAAGGTTATTTGATAAATATAAAGATATAATGTTTATAAAACTTATTATAACCTAAACTGAATTTAAAATTAAAAAAAGTTGGGTAGAGGGAATTTATTTATATAAGAGATTTGGCACACTCTTATAGTCGTTAGATAGGGAAGAAATATTAATTATTGGAAATATCAGTATTTCATCAGACTATGGCTAATCTAGATTATTACCCACATCAGACTACCAATCTAGATTACACAGACTTTTTTTTCGTTATATTTTAATTTTTCTTGAATATTTAAAATGTACACAAATAGCTAAATAAAATTCAAATATTTTGATATAATTTTGGATCTTCTCAATTGTGTGAATGAGTTTTTTACCCTTATCGATTGCATGGATCCAAACATTTTTATTTGATAAAAGTAAAAATAAAACTATTTTAATAAAAGCTTCACACCTATAAAAATGGTCTAATAGTTATTTAAATTAAGTAACTAGGTACTAAACCTTTTACAATATAAAAAATATTTATACTATCTATATATATAATATATTATAATATATATTAATAATATATATTATATATACTATTTATATATATATATATATATATATGAATGTTGATTTTTTAACATAAGCTAAATTTCATTTTAAAATCATAATTGAATAAAATGTATGCACTCTTAGTGCAGAACATGTTTTTTTTAATTGCAAAGTGAAAAATAAATATAAAAATTATATATATATATATATATATATATATATATATATTATATATATATATATATAATTATTATATATATATATATACTTATATATATATATAATTTCTCTTAAGTAAAAGTTATGGAATAATTAAGATCATATAAGTTTATTTTTTAAAAAATGTTTATTACAAGCTTCTTATTACTATAGTTTCAATTTTGACTTTCGCAATTTTAGTTCAATTTTCTGAAATGTGTTTTGGCCCGTCTGAAACATTAGATTTTGCTAATCACATTCATATATATATTATATCTTAATATATTTATTTCTATATTATATTATTATATATATATTATATATATATAATTATAAACAACAATTTTACACTTGCACGCACATTGTTTGAAAAATGTAATCGTCTAAAACTGACTTCAGCTACATTTCCATACAATTAAACCCACTATTTTTAAAAATTACATTTTTTGTTCGTAATTATTACGTATTTAGTTGTTACATCAGCTCTTCAATACCAAATATTTGCTTTAATACAGTATTAACATGATTCTAAGTGCTGGAATTTAAAAAAAAAAAAGTCACATTTAGGGTAATCCTATCAATGTATTTTTTCAGATGTTACCATATATAAAATAATATTCTTTGTTTAAAAACGTAAAACAAACTAGACTTCAGCTACATTTACATAAAAATCAAAAATCTTTTTGATAATTATGTATATATTAATTTAAATGTATTTAAACTAAATCTAAAATCTTTTATTCCAAAACAAATTTTGAGTTTTAAAAAAAAATTTACTTTAGTAAGTATATTTTTTTCCTAATTGAATGAATACCATAGGATAAATGCATAGCAGGTTGGCATACATGCATGGCAGACCACTCGCTTCAAGTGCATGAGCGGTGCCATAGTTATATAGCAACACTCGCATGCATTAGAAGCGAATGGTCTGCCATGCATGTATACCAACCTGCTGTACATTTAGCTTATAGTATTCGTTTAATTAAAATAAATATAGGAAATTGTGATACAGTTTACACAAGTTCATGTAAGTAGTGAATTAAAACTAAACATTTACACAAATGGTCTTAAATAATGTTTTTTTTACAAATTGATATACATTTTAAGTTTATATTTTCAATAAAAATATTTTAAACTACGAAAATAGAACTTTTTGGTTTTGTTTCATTTGTGTAGGGATGAAGAATCACTGTTCAAATGATTTCAGATTATCAATAATTAATTTTCATATCAATTTTTTTTTTAGATTATCTTTTCAATGGAAGGCAAAGTGTATGGAACTAATATACTCTTAAATAATTTTTTTTTAAAAATCACAGGATATACTCTATAATATTAAGCGTAAAAAATGAAAATGATTGAAGTCTTTAGGGAAAAAAGTTACAGCCTGTCAAAGTTTAAAATTTTCCCATAGGCTTATAAAAAAAATTAGTGAGCCTCGTGCTCGTTTTAGGGCCATCCTAGTTCAAGTATAAGATTTGTTAAATATGCATAGATTTTCTCCATGTATACCTAACAAAATTATAACCTGAACTAGAGGGTCTGAAATGAGACCTAACCTTGATGGATCAAAAAATCAATTCTACAGGATTTTTAACTTTGAGGCTAACTTTTTTTCCTAAAGAAAATGATTTTCCTTTTCATTATTCTTCATTATTTTTTCTAAGTGAATATCCTGTGATTTTTAATTTGGGGTGACGACCCTCTGCTCTACTATTACCAGTTTTAATAACTATTACATGAAGCTTAGGTGTGGCTGCTCCACAATACCTAATATGTAAGCATTTTCAATATTTGCATTTGTGCTAAAAACAAAGGCTTAAGTTTGCGTTCATTTTTGTCAATTATTGGCAAATGGTAAAAAAAAATTATTCTTATATCTTTATACATTTTATAAAACGCAATGAAGAAATTGCACTAAAAATATACATATGTTGATTTGGCTTGGATGGGATATTTTATAAAATCTATAAAAATATTGATAGCTTACCTAACTATCACCCAGCAAAATTAAAACCCAACAAAATTAAAACCAGTTTGGATTCCTAAATTTACATCTGCAAATAGACTAGGGTAGGGAAAATTGGGCCCATTTCTGTAATTGTTTAGTTTACAGACTTGAGTTCATGTAATAGTATATTAAATAATAAAGATTTCATTTTACAAAATGGTTTAAAAGAGTATTTGAATTTTTTTTTTTTTTACACATTTAAATTAACTGTGTTTAAAAAATTTTTACTAAAAATATGTATTAACGCTCTAAAAATCATAACAATTTTTTCCGTTCGTGTAGGTATGAGGAATCACTGTTGAAATGCGTTTCATTAAGAACATAATATCGTATCTTGTCCAAATAATTTTTCACTAATTTTGAGGAATCGATATCACAGCAGTGTCCGTATATTTGAAGGAAAATAAAAAACATTTGTATAAAATATTTATTAAAAGATACTTTAATAAAATTAAATTTAATAAAATAATGAAATATGGAATTCTAGATAAATGTCTTTATTAAGATATATATATATATATATATATAATATATATATATATGCTTATAGGGGGCTCGAGCCGACAGGGAACAGATGGGGGAACGTTTTCTATACCCGTAGGGGAGGGGCGGGGAACCCCCGCGCAACCCAAATACCAAAGAGCGGTTTCAGAGACCCTCCCGGGGGGGGAAATAAGTCTACCTTTTGTTCCAGAAGGCTGAGAAAAGACCCGCCGACTCCTGCATGGGGTGGTCTACCGTTGGGGTACTATGTTTTAAAAAATAAACTAAAGGAAGGACTTTGCGGTACCATCTAATTTTTAAAAGAAATTCTTTACTATGGGTACCCAAGGGTAGACTGCCAATAGGAGTCAGGATTCTCAGTTTTCCGGGAATGAAGGGTAGGACTATTTCACCTCCAGGGAGGTCTCCGGAACCGCTCTTTGGTATTTGGGGTATAGAAAACGTCCCCTGCCCTCCTATGGTGGTATGGAAAACGTCTCCGCCTGTGTTCCCCGTCGTTGAAGCCCTAATAGGGCGATATATTATATATATATATATATATATATAAATACTTAATACTGTAGACAGCGACCCACATTTTGAGACCAAAAATTTTAAGTTCAAAAATTTTAAGTTCAGAAAAGTTAAGTTAGGTTTTAAAAAAAAAATTGTTTAGTGGCAAGGGTAATTGTTACCCAGAGGGTTGTCACCCCCGATTTTTATGAAATCAGGGACATAAAAAATAATAAAAAGAATGTGAAACACGAAAATAGGCGCTCTCTTTGAAAAAAAGTTACGCCTCTCAAAGTTGTAAAAAAACCATAGGTTTATTAAAAAAAAATTTTTTTTTTTTTTTTAATAACAGGATAAAAAAAATTAATAAATAAAAATATTTTGAAAACGGTGAGTCTCTTTAGGAAAATAGTTACAGCGCCTCTGAAAGTTAAAATTTTCCCATACTTTCTTAAAACATTAGTGGCCTCGTGGTCATTTTAGGGCATCCTAGTTCAGGTTATAAGATTTGTTAATTTCTACATAAATTTTCTGTGTATACACCTAACAAAACTTTCATAACCTGACTTAGAGGGCTGAATGAGACCTAATCTGGATCAATCAATATTGAAAGTCCTAATGGGATTTTTAACAGCGAGAGGTGTAGCTTTTTCTAAAGGAGCGCATTTTTGTTTTCACTATTCTATCATTATTATTTTTTTAGAGTATATCCTGTGATTTTCATAAAAATGGGGGGACAACCCTCTGGGTAACAATTACCGTGGCAAGCTTCTGGCATAATTCCAGAACTTGCATAAGAATTTCTTAAACTTACTAACTTTTCTGAACTTAGAAATTTTTAAACTTAGAAAAAAAATTTTTGGTCTAAAATGTGTGGGTCGCTGTCAACAGTATTACATATATATTATTTATTTATATATATATATATATATATATATATATATTATATATATATAATATATAGTAAACTTAATCACCCTACAAACTCAGTGGCGAGTCAGCTAATACCAACTCGCAGTTGTTTCAACGTACTCGTAAAATTTTTCACTGTAATCTTAAATTTTGCCCATATATATAATATATAATATATTATAATAAATATATATATATATATATATATATATATATTTATATATATTATATAATTATTATATATTTGCATAGTTAGAAAATCTATTTTATTACTTTAATATTTTTAACATACATAAACGTAAATTTGGCAGAACAATCAAATTGTAGATAATCATTCAAATATCTGGGTACATTGTTACAGAGGGTTGTCGACCGCCCGTTTTTATGAAATCACAGGATATACTCTAAAAAAATAATAATAAAGAATAAGTGAAACGAAATCGTCGTCTTTAGGAAAAAAAGTTCAGCCTCTCAAAGTTGTAAAAACCCCATAGAATTTGTTATTAAAAAAAAAAACAAAAATTTTTTTTTTTTAAATCACGGATATACTCTAAAAAATAATATTGAAGAATATGAAAGCAAAAATCGGCAGTCTCTTTTAAGGAAAAAAAGTTAACAGCCTCTGAAGTTAAAAATTTTCCATAGACTTTCTTATAATAAAAATTAGAGGGCCTCGTGCTCGTTTTAGGGCCATCCTAGTTCAGGTTATGATAAGGTTTGTTAATTCTACATAGATTTTCTCTGTGTATACCTAATAAAACTTATCATAACCTGACTTAGAGGGCTGAAATGAGAACTAATGGATCGATCAATTATTGAAAAGTCTATGGGGACTTTTTTACGAATTTGAGAGGCTGTAACTTTTTCCTAAAGAGAGCGAAAATTTTTCTCTTTCACTATTCTTCATTATTAATTTTTTAGAGTATATCCGTGTTTTCATAAAATGGGGTTGACAACCTCTGGGTCAATTACCAAATATTGAATATTAATGCAGCGATATAAAAAATGGAACAAAGCATTGATACATGATATCCCTAAAAGAAACAAGAAAATTAGCAGTTTAAAAATTTTCGGAACGTTATCTTTTCATATTTTTCTTTAAAATATATGGTAAAAACACGAAATCCATTAAAAAAAAAACTTAAATTTCATAATACCACTTCTTTCAAGAAAAGCTTAGGAATTTTAAAATATTATTTAAGATACTAAGTCAGTAATACTAAACAATTCCCATTTCTTTGGGCACCGTACGACTTTAACCAAATGCTAATTCTAGGCTTCACCCTCACTTCCAAGAATTTCGAATTTAACTTGGGCACAATCAGACAAATCTTGTATTATTGCTACATAAAGTTGTTTCGGAGTAAACAGTTCCATAATTTTAGAGCCAAAGTAAAAGCTTAGCTGTTAAAGAAAAGGTGAACACTGACTTTTATAAATACCCTATAATCAAGGAAATATATATCAAGAAAAAGAGGTAAGAACGACTGCATTTATTATATTGAAAAATATTTAACTCTATTTGGTTTAAATAAAGAGCGAATAGATACAGGAAATAATTAAGAATTAGGCCTAGCCTATTACTTAAAAATCGGAAAGTGTATTAGCAGAATGATATTTTCACGCTTCGTAGTCCCCATTCTCTATACAAAAAGTGCAGATGAATGGCTGCGTTTTTCAAAAAATCAACTAATACTTGGCAAGTTGCTATGCATACTTTGAAATTATTAAAGGCGTAATATACTAGTATTTAATCAAATTTAATTATTTTCAGCAAAATATATATTTTAATAACTAGGTTTTTTTAGCAATAGTAATTAATATAATATTTCTAAACAACAAGTAATGAATTTATATATATATATATATATATATATATATTATTATATTATTATATATATTATTTATAATATTATATATTCTATATTATATTTATTAATTATTATATTTTATATTATTTAATTATTATAATATTATATATATTATTAATAAGAATTGAGTAATTATATAGAATTTATATATATATATATATATATATTTATATATAAATTATTACTTTTTCTTTATATATATATATAATATATATTATTTATATATATATATATATTATATATATATATATATAATATATATAATATATATATCTATATATATATATATATATATATATATATTTATTGAAATCGTTTATTCCAAAGTTAAAGTTATTGTGTTGTAGTTAAATAGATAATTGAGTTTGCGTGTGCGTATGCTTACCAAGATTTGAGTATTCTTGTATTCACTGTTTTTGGAGACTTTTTGAAAAATATATTTTTAGGCAATATGAAAAGTTTGTTTTTTTAAAACTTAAAAAATGCACTTGAAAATTAAGTCACGCAGAGCAGATTGCTGATATATTGGTTTAAAAATCGTAGCGTGAGCTTAACGAAGTAGTCTTTTTACTTTAAACTTCAAATAATATTTTTGCTTTTCGGTTGTAAACTTTTTCTTTTTATTAAAAAGAAACAGAGCCCAACATAAATTAGGTCAGGTGATTTTTTCTTTTGTTTCTATTTTAACATATACTCACTTCTCTATCTACTAAACGATTTTGTTTTGGGACAACTCTTTGTCGGAAGATGCGTTTAGGCATAAGCTAAGAATATACTTATAATCTACGTATTCATATTTACTATAATTAGCCTTCATTTCAAAGCATACCTCAAGTATAAATTTACTTTGAAATCGTAACTGTCTTTAAGACTATATAAACCATAGGTGAGTGATTATTATTTGAGATTTTTTTAGCATATTATGTATATTAATGATAGACATTCTCAGTTTAGGAAAATGAGCAGTTCACTAACTGTTCTAATTGGACATTAAATTATTTTGCCAAGAATAATTTCTTATAACTTTCAAGAATTATTAGAGACGTTTTTATTTTTAATTGTTATATTAGCTACGCTCTTTGAAGAGTAGATAAGGTATCAATGGTTTATTAATTTTACTTATTATTTATGTAGCCTAAATTTGAAGTTGGCTTGTAACTTATTTGTTGAAAGATTTATAATCCATTGTTTTAAATTTTGTTTAGTTGTTTTGCACTATGGAAATTCATAGTGCAGCGAAGAATCTGTTCTCTGTTAAATTGATATAGAATATCTTCTGTTATAAGCCTATTCAATTGCAAATGTTTCCCTAAACAATTAGAAGTATTCAAAGCTTAAATTAGGTGTTTATACATTAGTTAAATATACTTGATTAAAATTGAAAACTGAATAGCCTACTATTTGTCGAATAGGCTATTATTGACCTAGGTATTGGTTTACTCTTAGTGCTAGGGATTTATGCATATTATACTGGGGTTTGGAAATGAATAGTTTCTCATAGATCTTTTACAAGGCCTGATGTGTTTGTCGATAATTCTGTGCTTCTATAAGTTTATTTATGTATGCTTGTAATTGTTAAAAGTTGAGTTTTTATGAAGAAAAAAAATTACCCTTTTAAATTTTAAACTTTGATACTAAAATGAATACACAATACCTTTTAAGTGTTTACCCAGTTGTTATCTTATTTTGAAGGGATTAAATTTTAATTTATACTATATTATTATTTATTGGAAATTACTCTATTCGTGCATATGAAAATTAACCCTATACAGATATAATGTAAGCCTATTGCACTTGCGATTTATGCGCTTTACATGATTTAAAGTGCACTATATTTTAGGACCTTTATTCATATTTACAAAATCATTTTTGATTTTACTTAATATAGGGTTTCTATTCCTTCGGATTGGTGGGGGCAACTTGATATTTTTTTAAAAAAGAAATTATTTTAGAAAATTAATAATATTAATTGCATGTACTGCTACTTTCGCAGACACCGCTTTGTGCATAAAAGGGCACAAATAATTTGTAAATATTGCTTTAGATTGAAATTAGTTGTAGTATTTAGATTAACAATTTTAGCTTTATTTTTGCTTAAATGTTGTAAATAACTTTTTGCTTAGGATCCTATTCTCGAATAGTATCTTCTCTTTGTATTTAGGCCTAATAATTTATTTATGCTGTAAATTTATAAGAATCGGTGATGGAACACTTCTGCTCTACTATTACCTAACATTCGGCTTTTGCATGAAGCATATTTTTTTTAATATTTAAACATTGCTTTATGCGTTATTAGGTATTTTAAGTTTTTAATTATTGCATTAAATTAATATGTGTGAAAGGCTGCTTGAATTTTCTTTGCTTTAATATTTATTAGGACTACTGTGTCAGACCGGTTCGCGTTAAGATTTGTTTTAGACTTCTTTGGGTTGTGGTCTTCCTTTAAACATTCGTATCATCGTAGCGAACTAATAGCTTTAAAACTTTTAAATTTTAAAATCATTTAATTTGGCTATTTTGGAATAAATTCCTTTATAAATTTACTTACACCTACATGTGTTTTTTTAAACATTTACATGACCTTATATTATTATTATTATATATATATATATATATATATATTATAATATATATTATATATATATATATTATATATTAGTACTATATATATATATATATTATTATATATATTATTATTATGTTTGAGTATTATTTGCCTTTGGCTTTTAAACATTTACATTGACATTTTGCATATGTGTAGTCCCTTTATATTTATTATTTTATGGCTTTTAAAAAAAAAACTTATTTGCACATTACATATGTTTGGTTTTATTTTGTTTCAATTTGGTATCATCGGCTTCCTTTGAAAAAAAAATTGGTTTTATTTATGAATATTTGATTAGACACACTGGTATTTTGAAATAGTTACTACATAGTTTGTGTAATTAACATTGTGTGTTTTTCACATTTGTATTAATTTGGCCTTTGGCTTTTAAATATTTGCATGACCTTACATTTATATATGTTTGGTCCTTCATATTTGACCTGTTGGTTTTAAACTTTACACAACCTTTTACATTTAATTAGCCTTTGGCTTTTAACTTATACATCATGTTTGGTCAACATATCTGGATGTAGGCTGTTTAAAAATATATATTTTTGACATGTGTTTTTTTTTGATATAGTTAAAAAAAAAAGTTATTTTGCTTGAATTTGTTTTCTCACTTAATTCTGGATTAAACAGGTTACACGTGCTAGCTTATACTCCTATACCCTTTTTTTTTTGTCTCTGGTTTTTTAAGACAATCTCTTCCGTTATCTTTATCTTAAGCAAACTTGTTCAAAGCTAAAGTCTTATTTTTTTAAATTTTGCTTTGCTCAATTTATTTTACATGTCTCCATGGACTGTTCATTTATATTTGAATAATTATTCTGAATTTCCTTGGTGATTGCCATTAAAAGAAGACATTAAGACATTAGAATATGGATATTTTGAATATTTTGCTTATATTGTACATATGGCTTGAACTCTTGTTTAGTAACTACTTAATACTTTAATTT
>JABUQX010006253.1:0-30000 GCA_015478945.1 Trachelipus rathkii
TCTAGAGATATATTATATTAATATATATATACAAAATATATAAAGTGAGGACCGTTATATAAGTATATATTCATATAAAATATATATACTTATACGTATATACTAATATATAATATATATAACCCTATATATATAATAGTATATATATATATATTATTATATATATATATATATATATATAATATATAATATCTATATATTATATATATTACTAATATTATATATATATATATATATATATATATTATATAATATATATATATATATATATATATATATAATATTATATTATATATATTCATATGCCTGTTTTATTTTAGGTGTAAACTTTTTCGAAGTTGCTTATAAATTCACTTTTTTTTTTTTTTTGCACTTAGTGTTTTCTGTAGTTGCTTTTGGAATTTAGCCCTTGGTTTTGCCCTGTTGAAATCTTCTGTAATATGAAAGCATAAATGTGTGTCTAAGTGTTACTTGAGGATTTCTGGGAGTTTTTTAAAGGGTTACTATTAAGTTTGGAATACGTATTGTTGTCTGAAGCACCAAGTTGGCTTGTGGTGTATTATCGTAATTGAAGCGATTTGTTTGGTGAGGCGGACTTTGTTTTCTGTCGTAGCCATGTTCTGGAAGTTGGGTTGATATTCTTGTCAGTCTTGTGGCCGTGGTTTAGTTCTGGTTGTCAGTGCTATGGTTGAGTCATCCTGCTTAGGTTGTTATGGTCTGTCGCAATCTGTTTGGGTGGTTGTGGTACGATCAGTTTCTAAATCAGGTTTGAATGGTTAGGAGATAGTATTGCGTCCTTGGGGTACATTCCATTGATTGAATGTAATACCTGTTCCTGGATTTTTGTATGTTTGTTTGTTATTTGTTGCTGTTCATCCTGATAGAAAGTCTGGAAGTCCTTTCTTTAGGTTAGTGGGGAAGTTAGATTTTGTTATTTTGTGGATCAAGTTGTGTTTTTGGGTATTGTATTGAATGCTTTGTTTATGTCCAATTGTATGATCTATTGTTTTGAGTTGGTTTGAGGTTTAGGCATGTGATTGTGCTTGTAGTAAATGGTTATTTTGAGTGCGGTTGTCACGTTGAGTAGTTTTGTTTTTGAAATTGTTGTTGAATTTGTGTGTTTAATGATGTGTGGAGTTATTTTTTTGTATGGTTTTTTTTCTAAGTAAGTCTCCATAGTGTTGATTAATAGAGATTGTTGAGTATGATGAAGGGTCAGAGTTGTCTTTTCTTTAGGTTTTAATATGGGTTAAATGATAATTTTACCAGATTGGGGGATGAAGTTTAGGCTATTGAGCCGTTGTATAATTTGTGCTAATTGTTATTAGTTGTTGTTCCCTAAGGTGTTTGAGGTCTTTGTTTGAATGTTCGTTGGGCCAGCTTACCGGAAATTTTTAGTCTTTCTGTCGCGTTCTTCTAGGTCAGTTGTGGTCTATTTCTACTTGTTTGGGTCATGGTTGATTTTATTCTTCTTGAGGCTTTGGATGATTTTCCTTTTTTGATGAGTTTGTGGGTTTTGACTGCTTTGTGAAGTGAGCTGCGTGTGTGTTTGCTGGTTTGTGGGTTTTTCTGTGTTTTGGCTTTTGAATGGCATTGTGAGTTGTGTGTTTTGTTTGTCTGGTTGAGTTTTTACAGTCGTATTTTATTGCTTTCTCCACATTCGTACGGTGCTCGTTCATGTGGTTGGATTTTTTGATGAAGGAAGGTTCTGGAAGATTGTTTGAGAGACTGTGTCGTTTGTTAGGCTTTATGATTCCTTGTGTTAGGTTTATAGATTTTGGGAAGACCGTATAGTATACCTGGGAATATGTTTCTGGGATATACTTTATCATGGGAATTTTTGATTAGCTGTTCTGATCTTCGGGTGTTTGGGCGTAGGGTTGTATCTTTGTTATGTACTCCCTGAGGATGGCTTTTGTGTAGCTGCTTTTTGAATTAGAGAAGTCGAAATTTTGGTATGGCTTTGTTGAGTGTTGACGTGTTAGTGATATTTAGGGGATGTATGAACATTGTTTTCTATATGGTTGGTGAATAGTGTCCAGTCTGCTTTTTTGTACTTTGTGTATGTTTTCTTAGTGGGTAGTTTGTTCTGTTGACATTTTGGTATCTTATGATGATGGGTAGGTGGGTCGGAGTTTAGGTGGTTTGTGTTTACCAGTAGAGTTTTGTGTGCAAATTTGGAATATAATGTTCCATGTCTGGTGATGTGCAATGTTTGGTTTGAGGTAGGTTTCTAGTGTGGCTGTATTGTGTTGTTTTAAGATGTCTGGGTTTTCAAGAATGATATGAATTGCGGGTTCCTCTTTGTTGTCGCTTCTTCGGGCTTTAAACCCAATGTAGGGCTGTCTGTGGTGGGTTCGATTCATCGCCCACAATTATGGTGGTAGGGTTTCGATCCCGGCTCCAACCTATCACAATTGCTCGTGGGTCTCATCCTAACCGAGAAGAATAAAAACACAGGAAGAAAAAAAAAGAAAACCCAGAACAACAAAACAATAAAGAATCTATTAAAGAAAAACACAAGCAACACACACATCATTAATACCGATACTGATACAGTCTGATACCGACACCGACAATAACCCAATACCGATACCTATTTATACCAGAAAAACTAGTCCACTACGATGAACCGTCCGTACCGATACTCAAATAATATCAGCATTTCAGCAATTGACGCGACAACTCCTCGCCCTAAATATAAAATATACCCTTAAGTCTGAGAGAAATAATAGGATTCAAAAATGTTTTTTAACCTTAATCTAAAGAAGGAAACGTAATCCATAAAAAATTAACTTAATGCTACTGCAAGTTGCAAATTCAAGAATCCCAGACCATCATGTGATTATTATATTTTATAATAAGAGGTCTCAACAACAGTCTATAAGTGCGCCTGCCTACACTAGTACAAATTATTATAATAGGGGGGGCGGGGCACGTTTAGTGTCTCTATTTTTTTTTTCTCATTAATAGTTCTCTTATTTTCAATTTTTTATCATTCTTCAAGCTTTTTTAATTTCTTAATTATCCTCTATTTTCACTCTATAATACATAGTCTTTTCTATTTAGACATTTTCAAATAATTCTTTTTATTTCAATTTATTTTGTCTACATATTTTTCCTATTTAGAATTTTCAAATACTTTCCTTTTTATTTCATTTATTCTGTTATATAAAGTTTTCTATTTTCAGGGCAAAATTTTCAAATCATTTCTTTTTTATTTCAATTTATTTCCGTTATTTCAGTTTATTTATATACAATATTCTACAATGTTCTGTCTGCGAAGTGCGCAGATCAGCCGTCAATCCAAGTCGAGCCGGGGTTTTGCTCCAGTAAAGGCAAAAAAAAAAAAGCAGGAAAAAAAAACTGGAGAAGAAAAAAACATTCTAACCATTATGAAACTTAGCGCAAAGAATAAATACTACATAAATAAATAGACATATAGTCAGGAAAGAAAAATCATTCAAAGTTTGTTACTTTAAAGTTACAAATTTTACATCTCCTTCAATTCATTAAATTAAATCAATTATAAAATAAATAATGCAAATATGAACAGATTACCATGACATATCAAACGCAACGCATATAAAAATTCATCAGCAAATAACTGCAATGAAATCAAATTAAAATTACCCATAAATCACAAATAAATACAGCATATACATAATAACTATCGCTTACCTGGATAAATCACCAGTTTTTTTTTCTAAAAATTCCGATTCCTGAATTCA
The DNA here is from genome assembly GCA_015478945.1 of Trachelipus rathkii. Taxonomy (NCBI): domain Eukaryota; kingdom Metazoa; phylum Arthropoda; class Malacostraca; order Isopoda; family Trachelipodidae; genus Trachelipus; species Trachelipus rathkii. Next base: position 3,732 of record JABUQX010006253.1, read on the forward strand.
ATCCTGGCAATTCCGACAAACGAAACAACACAGCAACTGAAAAAACAATCTACAGCCTTAAAGATTTTCACTCCTTTACCATAAATAAATAAAAGCGTAAGGAAAATATTAATAATAATAGCAATAACATAATAATGTCATCAAATTAATAATAATAATAATAATAATAATAATAATCAATAATAATATAATAATAGATAATCAATAATAACAATACTAATACTATGTATAGATTATAATAATAATTAATAAATCAATAAAACTAGATTCTACTCACTCTGGACAATCAAGCTTGTTCCTTCTCTCAGTCTTGTGAAACCAACAACTCAAACCCTTGGAATGAACGACGAACCAAAACTAAAAAATGTAGAAAAAACGAACATTTAAAAAAACTCATTCGCTTCACATACATTACAAAATAATAATAATAATAATCAATAATATTATAATATTCAGTAATAAAGGAATAAGCAATAAAATAAAATCAAATATAATATAAAATATTATATTTACCATTTCTCACGTCAAGCTAAAGGCGTATTTCTCTTCTCAATTGCTATCAAGCATTTATGCAATCAATCAAACCAGTAATACACAAAAAATGTTAAACAAAAAAATATACCCTCTGGTTGAAACCACTGTGCATCAGCACTCACGGTATAACCTGAAAAGAGAAAAAAAACTAAGCAAAACGATAGTCACAAGTAAAAAACAACAACACTAACATCCCACATCACACTCTCTTGCATCCTGGTAGGAAAATCTCGAACTCCGCCGCCGCGAAAACAAAGAAGACAACAAGTAAATCTACGGGAAAACCCAACAACAAAAAATAACATGACCACGTGTCTAATCAGTTGAGCTGTCAACCACTCTGATTCACACACCATGCACTCCTCACTCACTCAATCTCACAATCCCTCATTCTCAGTTACACAACTTCATAATAAACTATAAACACACCTTTAACGTGCTTATATCCGCCTATGCAAGAGGTAACACGGAAACACGGTCGACGCACAGGACGAACTGAACTTTTCAAGGGCTGCGCTAGTCCTATCTCAACCAGCACACCAACAGTGTTCGCCATCTTGTTTTAATCTTTCCCCCAGGTAGACTAAATATAATAATCAGTCATAATAATAAGCGCATGAAGCAATAAAGCAATATGATACAAAATAAATAAAAAAATAGACTCTCTTCACATACCTGGACATCATCTGAATTCTAAGTGACCTGACTTACTATCTTTCATCATGGACTTATACTTTAAACATACTTACCTATGGATCAGATTACCACATCCCTACCACCTGTGGATCAGATTACCACATTCCTCCCACCTAAGTTTGTATCATATTCGAACTACACCAACTATCGTTCATCATACATTTCATTCTATAATCCTCTCTTCATAACCCAATCGTACTCTTCCACTCAACCTCTACTCTGTGTGCACTGTCTCCTAATTTCCTGAACTTTGTCCCTATTTTCATTTTCAGCTTTCTCTACAACAACCAATTCATTCACTTCATTCATCCCCTCTAACCTACTTATCTTCTTTGACATTTCAACAATCTCTTTATCCATCTCTCTCACCCTTGCATTCGCTTTAATCTCATTTACCATTTCGTCCAATTCCATGCAAAATTTACCTACATCTTCCACTCTCATATCCACACTCCTATCCCTAACATCCCTCAATCCTGCTAACACACTTTCGCTCTCATCTAATGGAAACTTACATACAGTATACATACTTCTTTTCAAACTATGTTCATTTCATCCCCCAATTATCCCCACCAAACCCGAAAAACTACTCATCATTTTTCATCGTCTCACACAACTCAAACAATCCTTTTAATGTTCCCTGGTCTTCATGCCTTACGTTTTTGTTTCCTTACTTTTCTCAACCACCACTAACGTCCTTTTCCTTTCAACCACAGTCATCCACTCCTCACATTCTAGATCCCTTCATACGTCATTCAATCAAAAACTCATCTACTTGGTGAAGGCTTCAATATATCCAGGCGGCTCCTCCATGGCCTCAATGGCAATCTGATCTGCGCTCTAAACTCATTTCACAATACATTCCTTTTCATCGCTAACACATAAGTACCCGCATCTCGCACAAACTTTTTCACATATACGGCCGCCTCACAACTTCTTCTCATCCTTACTTACACATTCAACACGCCCTTTGCACATCACCTCTTTCAAACTTTCATCCCCTACCTCAAAACTAGCAAACTTCAAACTTCCTTTTCTCCACACTTCCCTCACATCACTTTCAGGCAATCCCCACCTAACGGTCTTCACAAACTTCTCAAAATTCAGTTCACATACTACCACGGAGACACTACCAGTTCCCTATGCAGCAGTCATAATTTACGCCACGAAACTCTTCCCAGACAATTCACTCCATCACCTTTTCACTCATTCATTGCGCCAACATCTCGCTCAAACGACTTCGTCGACTGCTTCTCTCAGCCAAACCATGTCGAATAGGATATAAGGGGTTGTTCTCACATAGCTCATTCCCAATGCACTCAACCTTTCTAACGCCTGCTACAAATCTGGTCATTTCGGCCAGCATTCGCTTCGGTTCTACACCACACATTGGCAACAATACCTTCTCTCACTACTTGCCACTTCGCACTATGCTAATTATTCGTTCACAAGGCACGCAGGTAACTAAATTACTCTTATGGTCCACCATCACTCCATGCCTACATGACCACATGCCGTCCACCGGTAACGAAAACAACAATCAACTCACGCAACTAAACATCAAAGGTCTCAACCTCACGTCCATGTCGCACACAAGGACGGTTTCACATACATTCTCTGATACTTCCCTTTTCTGACATTGCTCACACGTAATCGCAACATCGTTCACGGATCTTGCCGCAACCAAGGTTAAACACGTCTCTCTTTCATACAATTCCCATATCTAAATCTCGCCATGGTTCCATACCGCTAACCGATGCAGCCTATCAGCCATCCCTACCGGCTCCAAACCACAGCAAAAACACTGGTTACATACAAATCATCCTCTCGGCACTTTTTCCTAATATACTAAACACACATTCGCACTAAACCAACAAACTTTTTAGGCAAATACCCTAAAAATCTTCTATCACTGAATCCATCTACAAATACTTCCTGTATCTTGACCAAGGATGCAAATTTTCGCCCAACTCACATCATAGGACATTCCTCTTCGCATTATTCGATATCCATTCATACTTAGCAATGTCTTCTCCCCAAACGCAACTCTCACCATTCCCACAAAATACAGCCACACACATCCCTTCTCTGCATTCCTAACTACCTCTTGTTTCCCTTCAACACATCTTTCATTCCCTACATTACGGAAGCCCTTCACACTCTTAAAAAATTATCCCAAACAAGAAACACACTACTGGCATTACGTTCTTCATACAAGCACAATAAACTTATGTTCCACTCTCCCCAACGTTCCAATCTCTACTTTTAACAAAACATCCTCCCAAGCTACTATCTCCCCTGATCCAATTCCCTTTATCTTTACACTTGTATTCCTCTTAGGAATCTGACATGTCACTCGCGCTCAATTTCTCGTACCACAGATTCATTCACTAAAGAAATCTGAGCCCCAGTGTCAATCAATCCACAATATATCTTGCCATCCACCTGCACTTTCACTTCATTCTTTCACCACTCTTTCCATGCCACAATACATACTCTTCAAACTTTCCTGGACAAATCATCTTCACATCCTCATCAACCCTCAATAATTACACTCTTCCTACTTCCCTTCAAACACATACTGTTCCTATCTATAATCTTTTTCTCTATTCAAACCCAATTATAATGGTACCCCACTCAAACACTCGTAAATGCAACATCATTCTTCACTTTGCTATCGATACCCTTCATTCCTATACTAATAACTGGTTCTCTCACCCACCGAAATGCACGACACACAACTACCTTAACACTAACTTGCTGCACCAAAATCACACCTCTGCAATGGACTCACACCCAAAGTACCACATGAGCTTCAACTCCTTCAACATACTGTCTGCACTTTCTAATCCCTATCCTGCTTACAGGTTTACACACCTCAGTCATAGACTCTCCTTCCGAACGCTCTTCTATAGCTCTCAGTGCACATCTCGATAATCAATACGTAATCCTTAGCCTAAATCCTTTAAAACCATACCACACACTCTTCAAACATAGAGACCCCACCGTTGACTTTCTTTTTCTTGTCAATTAATCCCCTTAGGTAAATATCAGCGATCTATCACTCTCTTTCCATCATATTTTTTCACTCCCAGGAATTCTTGACATTAAATCTGCTATTACATTTCTCTCACCAGGGACATACTCAACCACATAATCAAAATCACTCAAATCTTCCAACATCCTTGCAAGCCTACTATTAACCATCCTCATTCGCTGCAAATACACTAAAGGTTGATTTTCCATTCGCACCACAAACTTGACACCATACAAAAACGGACGCAACGAACTTCAGACAAAACGCTCAAAGCAGCAACTCTCTTTCAGATCGTGGATACTTTCGCTCCGTCATACTAAAGAGCTTCTGGAAACATACGCATCACCTCGTTTTCTTTCAATCCCATCAATTACCTGCTCTTGCATCAAACAACCTCTCATACAATACCCACTTGCATCTGTATAAACTTCCAGTGGCTTGGCATACTCACTGTAGTCAGGGTATGCTAGTTCCACATTTTTCGCAACTTCAGATTTCAATTTTTCAAACGCTTCATTCATCCGGTCATTCCACTTCACAATTGTACTCGCGGAAAATTAGTTTAATTTTGAAGGTGATTATAATCAGATAGCTGAACTCTCGCCAAACTCTACAAAACTGTAAGTATCCGAAAAGATGTTGCATTCAAACTATAGAGAATTTAACTAACTTCATTTTATTTCAACTCTCCCTTCCTTAACCCAGTTGCACTTACTTGTCCAAATTCAGACATCATCAGCAACCACCATTCACATTTCTCTCAACTTTCACTTTTATACCTACATCACCTCCAATTTTTCAACACATCATTCACGAACTTCAAATGCTCAGAGAAAGTCTCAGTCATCACTAATATATCTATCTATAAACACACACATTCTTGCTAGAAAATCATTCATACCACATTCATCGCCTGTGAAAAAGCTTTGCTGGGCCATTGGTGCCAACCCAAGCTCAATTCGTAGAACTGATAATGGCCGCTAGCAGTTCGAAAAAGGCAGTACACACCTCACTACTTTCTCTTCACTGCATCTGACGTAAACCACGCACAGTCATTTCGTAAATCACTTTCATCCCAGACATACTATACACAGCATTCCTGACACTACACACTTAGGAAACTATCTTTCACGCGTCTTTTCCATTCACTTACGTTAATCAATACATAACCTCCAATCGTCCATTCCAGCGTTTTGCACAGGTGCCAATTGGACTATTCATGGACTCACAGCTCTCTTCAAAACACCGATTCGCCAACTCCTTCAACACTGCTCTTCGAATCTCATTCGCACTGGGGGAGGAAAGTGACGAGGTCGTTGATATATGGGGGTGTTAATATTTTTACAATATCGGAATGCAGGCCAACATTGTTAGTTTGAATTCCTCATCGCCTTTGCTTAGCGCTTCCCTCCTTTCCCACAACATCCGTACAATCTTTTTTGTTTCCTTACTTCATTCAAACCTTCAGGCAATCGCACTTTGTCAACCATTTCATCATACACCCAATCCTTCTTCTCAAATTCACCAGCAAACACACAGCATTCATTCCCTCTCCGAATTCTCTAATACAAAAACAGAATACAAACTACCAACTACATCACCAACCCTTATACCTCTCACTCTTTTCTTTTTCACATCCGGCACCTTCATGCAGACATACAACCGCTAGATTATTCACATCTAATAACCCGTCAATACACATGCGCTATACCCTTTTCACTCTAATACTTAGCAATCATAAACATCCACCAGAAAACATGCTCATTAACTGGTCTACATCACACCTCATTCGTATTCCATCCTATTCCACTCACTACTAATCAGTTTTCAAAGACATATCTTCCAGAGCAAACACATTCACACTTTTACGCAATCTCACTTCACATCCCCTAAGCCTTAATTCACATACTCTGACATCTCCCTCTTTATTCAACTTTCTCTATCATGCATATCGATCCGGATGGATAACTATCCCATTCCACTCAAAAACTTATAACCTAACAACACATCATACTTCCATTTATACCGTTAATCACATAAAAATCAGTTTCTTCCATACCTATTCCAATCTTAACACTCTCCCTAAATTTCATCACTACCGGTTCAACATAATTGCTTATCCTTAAATTCCCCTTCTACTCTTCCTGTCTCCTTATTCATTCCTATCATCCACTTTTATACCGTACATGACCATACACCCATATCAACAAAGCTCTCACCTCAACTACTCACAATAAACTTCTAATATCATCCGCACTCATCATTCATGATAGCCCAAACCACATCCCATACTCACACGCAGTTCTCACAACTTTGCACTCCATTCCTTGTGAGGGCCACCATCCTGTAAACCACTGCCTTCCTAGTTTCCCGGCAGCGCCTAACTGGCTGATTCATTCAAATTATTCGATACACCCCGTATTCAACATTCACAGTCCTATAACTGGTTTACCTGCCGGCTCGCCGGAACAAATTGCGGCAGTACCCATCCACTACTAGCCACAGGCTACTGCCTGCCCCACATATCACTCCCTGGTAACCCGGATTCCATACTTTAACTGACCGTCTAATACTCCACACGAAATTCCAGCTAATGCCCATATTGCCACCATTGAGTACATGTATCTCCTGAGGAACCTAACATTTTGAAACATGCCCCTCAATTCCAATTCCTGCGCATACAGGCTTTCTTGCACTCTTCCACACTTGCTGACAATCACGTCGCCCAATGGTCATACCCTCCGCACCTCCTACAGCCCAGCATTTGCGGGTCTGTTTTGAAGTTCATGGCCATGTGGCCCACTTGCCCACAACTGAAACAAGCTCCATTAGCCCACCTGCATTCTGAAATCATGTGTCCCATCTTACCGACATCTGAAACAACTTCAGTCCTATTACCAATATCTCTCTGTTCCGATCACATTTTCTCTTACATTCTGGTTATCAACCCCTCTATCATTCCATTGTGCATTTAACATTTCCCCCACCTGTCTATTAACATACACCGTCACCCGATTACAGTCTGTCTATCCATATACCTCCACCTCCATAACAAGCTCTTCTAAAAACTTCACCATACTCATACGGGGTTTGCTCTCAGGCATCTCTATATGACTTGTACTGAGGAGGCGTTGAACCCCTCTCATTCACCTCCCCTGCCACCTATAAACATGCATCTTTCATTCTCCTCTTCTCTCTTTGTCATTACCGTTTGCAAACTCTCGATCTTTCTACTGATTCCTCCAACACATCCTTCAACGCTAGTCGATCCTCTAACCGCCATCTCATTTTCTCCTTCTCCTTGAATCTATAAATTCCGCCCACTGCGGATGGACATAGTTTCTACAAAACTTCTCAATAACCTTTTATTATATCACATCCTCATCCTCCACAAATTTCATTCTGTGCAACGTTTCTAAACGATGTGCATACATATCTACATCTTTCACTTTTCCCTTCTAGCGTTTATCGATCCATCACTTTTCGATATTTCTTACCCCCTCCTTTCACTCTTTCCGCACTTGGTCAATATTCTTTTTTTTTACGCGGACTTCATACCTCGCTTCACGCCATTACTAGCAAATCCCGCTTTATAAAACAATTCATATGCATCGTCTCCCTTCCATAAGAACTCACCCTAACATCTTTCACCAAAACACTTGTATTTCATCCGAATTTCTCTTACAATATTTTCATACTCATGAAAAATTCACACCACAACTCCTTAGCCCATAAACTTTATTGCTGTTTGATCCTAAGGTAATTCCTAATACGGACAGCTTCTAGAACTTTGACTTGAGGAACTCGGACGAGTTCTGACCTGGTCATCGGTCATCATCATCACTCACTTCCTCATTTTTACTGCTGTAATAAACGAGTCTATTCTGTACTACTTAGCTGCACTTTCTTCTCATGCCTTCTATTCTTTGACGTCTTCTTCTCTCTTATCCTTTCCTCTCTTCTTCTTGTCTTCTTTCCTCTCTCTCATCCTTTACTTTTCATCCCAGACTATTACCATTCACACCCTGTAACCATCTCTTTTTCACATCCTCTTTTTACCTTCTACCTAGGAGTAGTCTCTATTTTTATCTACTACCCTAGAGTAGAGGTTCACTTTCTGTTGTTCCTCTTTCTCCTCAAATACTTTCCGCAAATCTCTGTTAAATAAGATCATCCACACGAGACGGCCATTAACATCATTCACATCGTGAAGAAATTCTATCTCTTCCATCTCTCTTCCATTCTCTTCCATGCTCTCTCATTCCTTCTGCAATACTCTCCTCTATCATTAAATCTTTCATTCTCTTTCTCCTTTCGAATGCTTCCTTCCATCTTTCACTCTAACTTCAATTCTCTACTGACTCATCCTTATCGTCTATTTGTCCCTTTGCCTCCGCTCCAGATAGGCCCCACGTGGGCGCGCCCAGAAATATGTGTGGGTCTCGATTCTCCACAATATGTGGTGAGGGTTCGATCCAGCTTCACTATCCCAAATTGGTCGCATGGTCTATCGCTAACGAGACAGAATAAACACACAAGGAAGACAAAAAAAGAACACATGAATACACAAAAGAAATAAGAATTTATTTAGAAAACACGGGCAACAACATCAACAGTATTATACCGGATACTGTATACTACTGATACAAGAGAACCGGACAATACCCATACGTCCTACTTTATAGAGAAAACTCAGTCCAATTACCGATACCCGTCCGGACTACCGATACTTCAAATAAATACAATTTTCAGCCTTAACCGGAATCTCTTAATCTAAATAATAAAATAACCCTTAATCCTAAAAAACAATGTTTTAACCTAATCCTAAGAAAAACCGTAATCCTAAAAAATATTAACCTAATCTATCAATTGCATCAGAATCTCAAGAACATCATTGAGTATTAACATATATAACATTATATCTAAAAATACAAATTATATTAATCACCAAATACAAATTATATAATAGGGGGGGGGCACGTTTAGTGTCTTCTATTTTTCTCATTAATAGTTTCTCTATTTTCATTTTTTATAAGTTTTCAAACTTTTTTATTTATTAACTTATTCTCCTATTTTCACTCTATACATAATAGTCTATTTTCTATTTAGAATTTCACATAATTTCTTTTATTCATATATTTCTGTTACATAAGGTCTTTTTCTATTTAAATTTTCAAATACTTTCCTTCTTTATTTCAATTTATTTCTGTTATATAATAGTCTTTCTATTTTTCTATTTAGAATTTTCAAATAATTTCCTTTTTTATTTCAATTTATTTCCGTTATTTCAGTTTATTATATACAATATTTACAATGTTCTCCTGCGAAGTGCGCAGATCAGCCGTCAATCCAAGTCGAGCCGGGGTTTTGCTCCAGTAAAAGGCAAACCAAAAAAAAGCCAGGAAAAAAAAAACTGGAGAAGAGAAAAAAAACATTCTAACCATTATGAAACTTAGCAAAAATAAATATAATAAATAATAACAATAGTAGAAAAAAAATCATTCAAAGTTTGTTACTTTAACATTACAAATTTTACATCTCCTTCAATTCATTAAATTAAATAATTAAATTAAATAAAGCAAATAATGAAAGCAAAGCCATAAATTAAATGATGCAATAAAATTCATCAAGCAAATAATGCAATTGAAATCAAATTAAAATTACCTAAATCATCAAATCAAATAATGCATATAAATAAATAAATATCCCTTACCTGGATAATCATCCAGTTTTTTTTCTATAAAATTCCGATTCCTGACTTCAATCCCTGGCAATCCGACAAACGAAACAACAGCCAACTGAAAAAACAATTACACCTTAAAGATTTTCACTCCTTTACCATAAATAAAATAACCATAATGAAAATAATAATAATAATACCAATAAGCATAATAATAATAAGCATCAATAATAATAATAATAATAATAATAATAATAATAATAATAATAATAATAATAATAATAATAATAATAATAATAATAAAATAAATAAATAATAATAATAATGAATAATAATAACAATAAATTTTAATTCTACTCACTTCCTTGACAACAAGCTTGTTCCTTCTCTCAGTCTTGTGAAACCAACAACTCAAACCCTTGGAATGAACGACGAACCAAAACTAAAAAATGTAGAAAAAACGAACATTTAAAAAAACTCATTCGCTTCACAATACATACAAAAATAATAATAATAATAATCAACATTAATATCAGTAATAAAGGAAGTAAGCAATAAAAATAAATAAATTAAATATAAAAAATCATTATATATTTACCTTTCTCTCGTCAAGCGTAAAAGGCGTCTTTTCTTCCATTTATCAAAAGAATTTAGCAACTCATCAAAACAGAATTAACAAACAATGTAAACAAAAATATAACCGCTCTGCTTGAAACCACTGTGCACAGCACTCTGGATAACCCTGAAAAAAGAAAAAAACTAAAAGAAAACGATACGGATATAAAGTAAAAAAAACAAAACACTAACACCCAACACACACTCCTTGCATCCTGGTAGGAAATTTGGAGCTCTGCGCCGCGAGAGCAAAAGAAAGAAACAAGGTAAACCAACAACCGAAGATAAATAAAGAAATGATTAGTGACCAGTGATCTAATCAGTTGAGCTCGTCACCCCACGATTCACACACAATACACTCCCTCAATCACTCATCTCACAATCCCTCATTCTTCAGTAATCAATCAATAAATAAATAATAAACAAACTTTTTAACGTGCTTTATCCCTATGCAAAGGGTAACACGCAGCGGTGACCACAGAAAGTCGAACTGAACTTTAAGGCCTGGCTGATCCAATCTCAAACCAGCCCACAACCGTGCATTTCGCGGAGTCTTGTTTAATTCTTTCCCGGTAGATAAATATACAATGATATAACTAATAATAAGCCAATGAAGCAATAAAGCAAATGATTAGCAAACATAAAAAAAATAGACTCTCTTCACATACTTGGACATCTTTGAATTCAAAGTGGCCTGCCTGATTATCATTCATCATGGACTTATACTTTAAACATACTTACCTACCTACATTCCACAGTCCTCCGCACCTAGTTTGTATCATATTTGACCCAGACCAACTATCATTCATCATATATTCCATTCTCTATACTCCTTCTTCATAAACCCCATCATACTCTTGCTACTCGACCTCCTATACGCGTCGGCACGGCCTCCTAATTTACTGAACTCGTCTATTTTCACTTCAACCCTTTCTCAAACTAACAATCATTCAACTACATTCATCCTTCTAACCTAACTTAATCTCCCTTGCAATTTCTGAATGTCTTATCATCTCTCTCACCCTTGCATTTTCTTTATCTCATTCACCACTTCATCCAATTTCCATACAGAATATCCACATCTTCACTCTCATATTCATCACCCTATCCTAACATCCCTGCAATCCTGCCAACACACTTTTCACTACTCATCTAATGGAAATTACAATACAGTATACGCTTCTTTCTCAATTCTTTATTTTCTCCCATTTATTCCACCAAAACCCCCGAAAAACTACTCATCATTTTCATTCGTCCTATTGAACCTAACTGATACTAATTTCCCTAATTAATATGCTAATTTTTTCCTTATTTTTCAACCATTTTGAAATAATGTAAAAAAAATTTGAAATTTACTTAAGTTCTGTCCATCCCTTTCATCGTCATTCACCAAAAACTCATATACTGGGTGAGCCTTCAAATATCCAGGCGGCTCCCTCCATGGCCTCAACTGCATCTGATGCGCTCTAAACTCATTCACAATACCATCCTTTTCACTCGCTAACACATAACTAACCCCATTCGACCAAACCTTTTGCAGTAAATAGGTTGAATGGTGTGAGAGATAGTATTGCGCCTTGGGAGTACTCCTTGTTGATGTATACTGTTTGGAATTTTGCTATTGTTTGTTTCGTATCTTGTGCTGTTCATCCTGATAGAAAGTTGGAAGTCCATTTCTTTAGGTTAGTGGGGAAGTTAGATTGTTATTTTGTGGATCAAGTTGTGTTTAGATACTGTATTGAATGCTTTGTTTATGTCAATTGCTATGATTATTGTTTGAGTTGGTTTTGAGTTTAGGCCATTGATTGTGGATTGTATAATGTTTGAGTGCGGTTGTAGTTGAGTAGTTTTGTTTGAAATTGTGTTGGAATTTGTGTTTGATGATGTGTGGAGTTATTTTGTTTAGTATGTTTTTTTCTAGTAGTTTTCTAGTAGTGTTGATAATAGAGATTGGTTGATATGATGAAGGGTCAGAGTTGTCTTTTCTTGGTTTTAATATGGGTATAATGATAACTTTTACCCAGATTGGGGGAATGAAGTTTAGGCTAATTGAGCCGTTGTATATTTGTGCTAATTGTATTAGTTGTGTTCCCTAGGTGTTTGAGGTCTTTGTTTGAAATGTTGTTTGGGCCAGCTACCAGTGAATTTTTAAGTGTCTTTGTTGTTTTCTAGGTCAGTTGTGGTTATTTCTATTGTTTGGTCATGGTTGAGTTTTATTTTCTTGAGGGCTTTGATGATTTTCCTTTTTTGAGTGTGTGTGGGTTTTTGACTCTTTGTGAAGTGAGTTGCGTGTGTGTTTGCTGGTTTGTGGGTTTTCTGTGTTTGGGTTTTTGATGGATTGGTGAGTGTGTGTTTGTTGGTTGGTTGAGTTTTTCAGTGTATTTATTGCTTTCCACATTCTGGTGCTGTTCGTGTGTTGGATGTTTTTGGTGAGGAAAGTTTGGAAGTTGTTTGAAGAATGTGTGTTTGTTAGGTTTATGATTTTGGTGTTAGGTTTATGGTTTTGGTGTTAAGTGCATTTATCGGTTGTTGTTTGGATTGATGTGGGTGTTTTTGTTCTGAACGAGTTGCGTTGTTTGATTAGCTGTTCTATTTCAGGTGTTTGGGTAGGGTTGTATTTTGTTATGTATCCTCTGAGGATGGCTTTGTTAGCTGCTTTTTGAATTAGAGAAGTGAAATTTTGTATGGCTTTATTGAGTGTTGATGTGTTAGTGATATTTAGGGGATGTATGAACATTGTTTTCTATATGGTTTGTGAATAGTGTCCAGTCTGCTTTTTTTGTACTTTGAGTATGCTTTTCTGAGTGGGTGGTTTGGTTTGTTGACATTTTGGTATTTTATGGTGATGGGTAGGTGGTCAGAGTTTAGGTCGTTTGTGTTGATCAGTGGAATTTTGTGTGTAAATTTTGTGAATATAATGTTTATGTCTGGTGATTGTGCGATTTTGTTTGAGGATCACGGATTCTAGTGTGGCTGTTTTGATTTTGTTTAAAAAGAATGTTTGAGGTTTTCAAAATGGATATCGATGCGGGTTCTCTTTGTTTCGCTTCTTGGCTTCTAAACCATGTTAGGTGTCGGTGAGCATTGAAGTCATCCAACCCTATCTATGAGTTTAGGAAGTTGGGAAATTTCAGAGAGGTTTGGTTTATAATTTCTGAGGCATTGTGGTGGGGAATGTAGAGGTTTATTAGATTGTGTGGTTTTTCGTTTATCATTATTGTAATTAAATGTGTTTTTGTGTTGTTGTCATTTAATGCCATTATAGTTTGTGTATGGTAGAGAGTTGTGTATAAGGGTTAGTAGAGTGATTTTTGGGGGTTTGGGGTGTGAAGATAGCATCATACGCCCATTAGAATTTTGGATTCTGATATTTTTCCGGTTAAGTAGGCTTTCTAGTAATACATGGCTATGTGTACTTTTGTGTTTGTTTTTTAAGAAAGACTTCTATTTCTTTGGTTTTATTTTTGTAGTCCAGTTGTGTTGAACTTTAATGTGTTAATTCGTGGGTTTGTTTGTGTGATGTGTGTGTGCGGGAGTGTGTGTGGATGGAGTATGGACTTGGCAGATCCAATTGTCGAGATTGAAGAGGTAGTGTGGTGCGTTGGACACGCTTTGTGGATACCACTTGTTTGCATCTATTGCAGTTTAAGGAGTTTCTCCTCACTATCTTGTTGCATATTGTAATTTCTGAGGCATATATATATATATATACCGTATATACTATATTTAATATATTTCTATAATATATATATATATATATATAATATATATATATATCTATATATACTATCTATATATATATATCAGGCATGTATATATATATATATATATATACTATATAGGCATATATAATATATATATACTATATGGATAAATATATATATATACCGTATATATATAATATATATATATAATTATTATATATATATATTATATATATTATATATATAATATATTATATATATATATAATTACTATATAATATATTATAATAATATACTTATATATATATATATATATATACTATATATATATTATATATACGGTATATAATATAATACTATATATATATATATCAATATATATTATATATATATTATATATATTATATATATATATATTATATATCATATATATATATATATATATATATATATATATATATATATATATATATATATATATATATATATATATGATTGTGCAGAACACAACCTTTTAACTTTGTTTTAATACCTTCTTTCAGTTAGCTCTATTCATAGCTTTTTGCTCATTCTGATTGTAATGCACTGCACAATTTCTATGCAAACTTTGAATGGTTTTTGCTTTGAAATGGTTTGACTCTTATTTTTGGTAATAAGATGGGATCAATGATCGTTAATAAGATGGAATGTTCATTTCTTCTTTTATTAGATCTCTCTTCTCTCTTGACAGAATCCATGATTCAATTGTACTTGTTCTTAAAGCATTATGAAGTGTATCTGAAAAACAGTAGCAGTTTTTAATATATTTTATATGCATTTGCCTCTGCACCTGGGTACATTTCGTATTTCTCAAAATACTTCCTAAGACTTAATTATGCTTGACACACATTATCTCTCTAGATCATCTTACAGCTCGTAACACATCATTACTCTCTCTAATCATCTTACCTGATCCTACTTATCCATTTTCTAAATTTCTTTCAAATCATTCCTTCCCTGGCAGTAGTTATATATATATTCCTAAAAATAAGTTTGTTCATATTCTCATCTTAGTTTCAAATTTGATTCAATATTTACTAACTTTGATTCTGTAGAGTCAGAATCTTGAAAATTTCATCTCCAACAACTTGGTTAGCTATGCGTATTTCCTTCTCAAAAATCTTTTCAACTATTTCTCCTACATTTCCTTTATTGTTTCTACCAGCAAAGCAATATTATTGACTTTACCATAAACAGTTATCTATGAGAACTTGGATCACAGTGGTTGTAAATGCAACTTGACAGATACTAAGTGTTCTGTTCAGGCTGAGAATTTTTTTCATTGGTTACTCCATCTCTGTGACTGGGTCTCATCCACCATCTTAAAAATTGCAGATCTCATCCCTAAGGTGGATTTGGCTCCATCACCAATCAGATAGATAAAGTTGAGTCTAATGCTAAAAGATTTTAGCAGGTTCATGCTCTCTGAAAGCCTTGATTCTTCATGTTGGTACTCTTTCCTTCTATAGTGCCAAGTGCTGAGGGAAAATATATGCTTGTATTTCAACACACTTGCATTGCCCTCTTATCACAGGATGTGCACCATTTTTGCATAATTTATGAGTGGAAATCAGCAATTCCTGGTGGGTTTGATGTATTGCCACCCTCATTTTTGGATTTTTGAGCACTGGATCTGTTTTCCTCCTTATATTTTTCCTTTCAGTTTACTCTCATTTCTTTTAAATTACTTTCTGCGTGCATCTGAAGACCTGATAAGGTGCTAGGTCTTGTGTGTTAAGGAGGTGTTTGATTTCTTCTGGTCCCTATTAGAATAGGTCAATAAACATAAGTCATGACTTAATACATACTGTGTATATAATTATTGACAATAATAGGTAAATCTAACCTTATTATTGTACAGCTTGAGTAATTATTATTATTATTATTTTATTATATTATATTATTATGTATTATTATTATTATTATTGATTATTAATTATTTTTTTTCATAGTTCTAGTTTGAAGAAATTACTGACAGAAGTGTGTTGATGAAAGCTATTTTTGGTTTGCGAACCTGTAGATCATGTATTGCTTTTGTTTTTGCGTTAATTCACTCTGAGGTCGTGATCATTTAAATTAATGCAATAAAAACAAAACATGCTCATTGTAAATATCATTGTTAGAATGAGTTTTACATGTTGACTAATAATTAACCATTTATAAGTTCAAAAAGTAAATTAATTTATCAAGGATGGAAAAAAGTTTCTTCCAAGTAAAGGGAAAAAAATAGCTAAGAGAGGAATTTTTTTTGGATTTTTGGATTTGACTTTTTCATAATTTTTAAAGGAATTATAATTAAAAATAATACTGAACAATAATATAATAAAATTATATCATATATTATTATTATTATATTTATATTTATATTATTTTATTATTATTATTATTTCTTATTACTTGTATTATTATTATTATTATTCATTATTATTATTATTATTCATCTTTATTAATTATTATTATATTATTCATTGATTATTATTATATTTGTTTCGTTTCCTATCAGTTGGAGGATGTTGACAGTTATATGATAAGAAGAAAATTTGATAAACTTTTCTAAATGCATTGAGAAAATTAGAGAAATTAATTCAAAACTTAGCGTGACACAGGTAGTGTCATACAATGAATTCCAAAAGAAAAAGTAAATATGCTTGGACACTTTTTGACTTTTTCAATTTGTATGTAAGGAAGAGAATATATAGTCTACATATATATATATATATATATATATTTATATATAATATATATTATTATATAATATATTTTTATATATATATAATACTATATATTATATATATGTATATATATAGTATATATATTTATATATATATATATATTATACTATATTAATATATATATATATATATATATATATATATACCGTATTACTTATATATATATATATATATGACAGAACTTACATCGTTGCCTATCTCCACCCGACCTGGAGATGGTGGGGACCCAATTCTACCAGAACCCTTAATCAACCCACCAATCGTCACCAGATCGTACCCTCACAGACACAGACTAAATTACCCTTTCCCAGCAAATTCGTCATGATGACATTCTACACATTTTTTCCCCTCGCCTCCCAATCAAGTTCATGGGCTCACTCATATCCATACACAACTAACTTAACACGTACCTTGACAAAACCGCCCCCTCAAAGTTAGTAACCAATTTATTTAAACTCCTCTGATCACATCTCTCAACTATTTTTCCCGGTCCTATATAGCCATAGAAAGACAATCTAGTGCCAGGAGGAGAGGTCCAAATTGACTGCCTTGGAGCAGTCAGTCACCACCCAACTTTACTTATAAATCCCTAGTATGCTCAAACTAGCACATCGTGTCCTAGCCTTCCTGCATCTCTCATCGTGCACAGCGACGCCAAAACTATAGACTCCTAAAGCAAGTTCACCTACATCAGGACACAATGAGTCAGCACAGCTTCCTTCAGGGTGTGCGTCCAGACATATACGACGAACACCACAAGCCCTGTTGTGAGAGCAAAAAACTTACCTTTAATTAGCATACTTTATATCGCTAGGTCTAGAAAAGCTGTCGTGTTCCGCTCGCTCTCTACAGATACTATATGAAACATAATTTTCTGCATAAAATCTTGTGTCTCTCAGACTACTCGCTTTCGGAACCCACCTCCTCGAAGAGCAGGGTGGACCGAGAGCTTCCTCAGGTAATCAATTAAGATGTGGACCACTCTCTTATTGCATGAGTCCAGAAGTACAGGGCGCGGGTTAATGATGAGAGAGATAAACCTTTCGAGGAGATAACTAGTCTAAAATGACTATATTTATTACAACTATTTAAATATTTTTATTATCAAGTGAAGCCATTAAATTATTGATAAGTTTTAATAACTATTTATATCTCTTATTTAATTTAATGGGATAAAACACCTTTTATCGACTCAAATAAATTATTTTAATATAGCATAATTGAAATGGGGAATAACCTGCAATGAAAAAGATCGAGTTCCAGACTACCCGTCAATATCCATTAAAGCAATAATATTAAAATCATTATTAATATATATATTATTTATATTATTATATATAATCATAATATACTATATATATATTATTATATATAATATATAAACAAAACAATAATTATAAGATTAAAATATTTTGTATAGATAAAAGTTATATATAGATAAATAATAGACAAAAATTTTATATATATTAGAGGTGGTATGATGATAAATGTGAGCATAGTGAATATTTTTTAGTATTATATATAACGGAATCAAAAAATTTACAGTTAACTTTTATACAGGTTTTAGATATTTACATAGAAAATAAAAGACAAAGAATTTTCCCAAACAATACTTATCTTCAATATATAAATAGTTAACTGTCTGTATAAATGATATTAACTATACATTATTCCTATAATAATATGGTCATATATAACCATACTATATCTATTATAACTATGTGGATAAATGGAAGAATAATGTCTTCGTTTACAATACAATTATCTCTCTTTACGGCTTATACTAGTTTGAGTATATTCTATCATCTTCTTTATATAGTTTTAATATTGTTGGTTCACATAAATCTTAAATATTTTATTGTTTGTATTTTTTCTTGAAGTGTTCATATTATTAATGGTTAATATATTTGCTTTTTCCTTTTATGTTATTTTCATTAACCCTTACCAGAATCAACTCTAACTAGTCTCAGGTTCTGTTTTTTACTATTTTAATCTTCGATATAGAAAGTCCCATCTAACATTTAAACCTCTTCACCACTTTTCTTCAGGTGAGTTATTGTTGCTTCGTATCAGAGAATTTTATCACATTTGATGAAAAGGGTAATAAATTGGATGTATTTCAATAACTTAATTTCAATTATGATTAAAATGAAAAAGGCTTATTAATAAGAACCTGATATGAAACGTGTGCCCTTATCAAGGTCTTGGCACTTCTGACTCTAGATCACATTTAATAGCTTATATTATGGTAGTTATATAATTATATATTGAGTATCTTCGTATTAGCTATGGTGCGATTTAGTATAATTTATATATCCTCATCCTAATGTGTAAAGTATTTTATTTTTAAGTCGCGCGGACTTTGTACTTTTTTGTTTTTTCTATTTTTTTTTCATAGTGTCATTAGGTTTTTATTGGATTTTTTAATTAGTTTTTTTTTTGGCGGGAATGTGTATTGGAGAATATCGCGTTAAATAGTGAAAGCAGAAGAATGGTTAGCAAGACAGAGAAAAAAAAAATGACCTTAGGGTTATGCAACCCGGCACACAGGGTTTTTGTAAATGGGGTTAGGAATCATGTACAAAAAAGATTTTTTGTTACGTGCCTACAATATGAATCAATTCAACAATCTCACTTAGATAGAAAAAAATAATTATTAATGTTTGGCTGTTATGTTTACGGCACAGGTGATATAGTCAATTCAAAGATAAATGCGATAAACAGTAACTAATACTATATGTTGCATATATATATATATAGTATATATATATATCCGCCATGAGTACCAAGTAAGATATATAGTATATATATTATATAAACTATATAGAAATAATAATATAAAATTTATATATTATTAATATATATATATATAGTAATAATATTAATTTTGTATGTATATATTATTTTATACAATACACTTATTCCCGCTTAATCCGTTAAGTAATGTGGTAACGTGCAGGACTATTCCCTATAATTATACATAATTTTACCTTCATTCTCATGCTCCCTCACTACTCACCATCCTTGACCAATTTATATAGCTCACAATATACCAATAATACCTGGCTCGTCTTAAGCCAAATTCGCCGCAAGCAACAAGACCTTGGTACACGTTCACTCTACAACGCCGCTACATACCCTCTTCTCTTCCAGCATTTCCACTTTTATACCACGCAGCCACACTTCTCTTAGTATCCCGATATACCTTCATTACCTTCTTTCTTAATACCCTCCGCTCCTCTTCGTAATAAATAAAGCTCTTCTCATATAACGACCCGTATGTAACTCTCCATCATTCTCTTCACAGAGGTCCAATACCACTATTAATTCATTCCTTCTTCCGCTCTTCTCACCAATAACCTTTATCAACCGTTACCCGCGAGATGAAAGATGTGGATCAGCAGTCAATCATTCCTTCCTCGTAATTGCTTTCCTTGTAAAGCCGATCTATTATTTCTTAAGAGATATAAACGCCTCTGTGGGCCAGAAAATTGAACTAACTTCTCAACAACAAATAGATAACCGTACGTACTATCTAATATCCTTACATTTCATGCTCGAAACATTATTCCACTTTCTTCTAACGACCTAATACTTTTCAACCTACCCATAGTTTCCATATTAGACATACACATTTATGAAGTTAACCGACTGAAAGGAAATGCACATTTAGATTCGCATAAGCAGCAATTTAATATGTTGCCAAAATAAAGATCAGAAAGAATTGAAAAAATCCGAAGAGATAGAACTGTATTTTCTTAAGTATGGTGTAAAATCCCCCCCCCTTTCCATAATTCCCTCAGACCACTCAATCTCTCGGATCTCCTCTACACTAGCGCCTGAATATGAAGGTGTGGAAATGACTAGTCGCTCCGATGAAGGTTAAATCACATTTCAGAAAGGACATGCGACCCTCTCTTACATAACTTTCAGTGCTTCTTTAACCCAAACACTAAATTCATGGTCTAGTCATGCGGAGGTGGATTAAAATAGTCATTCCGACTTGTACGAGACCATCTATTTTAAATTCTACTGTTAATGCAGTAGGTGATAGTGAATGTAATGATTCACTAGCATCGTGTCCCTAAAAGAACTCTAATATTTGCGCGTCCGTACCAACGGCCGACGAGGGTCCCGTGAGGAGAAGAGGTGAAAAGCTCTGCTAGAATCTGCATGTGCTTGATTGTTTCCTCGCTCCTCACTGATACGAACATCTTAACACGAGTGACTTTGTAACTTCAATGACACCGGAGACCCGGAAGTATTTAGTCTATTGTAATACACCGTGGGTATTGCCACATCTTACTCTCTTCATAAACTGTCCGTGTACTACCCAAAATTACTACAGCCCTTCTGATTTTCCTCGCCCACTAAAGCAGTATAACGTCCGCAAAAGTAAAATACGATATTGTTCACTTTTCCAATCATATCAGCTCCCTATCCGATCAGATTGACGCACGCCCTCTCCCCCCCTCATCATCCGTTCTGCAGACACTCTCCATAAGATAAAGAAAAGCCCGACGTTATGACATCCGACACATCCGTGTCTCGAGGGGACGCGCCCTCCTCAATACCAGCCAAACAATCGGGGCATCACGTTCGTGATATCCTCCCAATTAATAGCATCTCACACACCATTTCGTGCGGGTATTCTTAAAAGGCCCATAAGTATATATCCATATATTATATATGATATATCCGTTATTAGTAAATAGTGGTAGATAAGAGTAATAATGTAGTTAGATTATATATATATAAATCTTCTAATGAAACAATACATGAGAAATAGATGAAAATATGGATTAAATTTTTGATGAGGTCTTCTATGTTTTGCTATGTCATCAAACAGGTAATGATAGAATTATAGGTATAAAACTCCTTGCAGGGTGAGATAATATAAATATATGTATATGATATAATTATATATAATATATAGTTTATATATTTATTATATATATATATTAAATATATATATAAATATAATATATATATATTATTATATATATATCATATATGATATATTAATATATATGAGAATATAATGTAGTAGTTTAGTCTAATTCTTGTAATGGATATAAGCATAATACTATATTATCTTATAATAAATGGAACACAGATTTGCTGTCGTGATTGCGAACTTGAAGTCGTGAGCCAATGGTCAGGGAAGTCTAATTGCCAATGTACTCAAAATTGCGGTCACCAATCGCTGCTCTCTCTTCGCTCTTCTCTCTCTCTCTCTCGGTGTCCTTCCTCCCTGCTCTCTGTCTCTCTACTTTCCTATCTGGCTTCGTAGCTCTGCTAAGTAAACTAGCTCATATAAAGCTGCTGCCCATCTACTACTCTATTATTCACGTTTCAGTTTTTAAATGCTGGTCAAAGAGAACATTAGTTTTCCTTGCCCGAATCTTACCCCTTCAACCCTACTATCATCGCAAACTTGCTTTCTTGTGTCGTGGTGTGTCTGAATGCTGGAGCAAGTTTTGTTTAACTGATGTTTGCAGATGAGGATTGGCAATGGTGTGTGGAAGGTTGAATGGAACACATGAAGGGTGTGAAGCAGATAAAGTCCTGGAGTTTTTAGAATCTATTAGCTTATTAGTTTGTGTGTGATAATGTGATAAGTAGAGGGTGTGGTGATATCCGGATATGCAGTTTACATCTCTTTGTCTAGTATCAAATGTTTGCATACTCTCTTCTGGCAGTCACAGGTTTGCCTGGTCTCTTCGCCAATTACTACTACCTTCCTCTCCTTCATCTCTTCTTCGATGCGTCTCTTCATACATGCTGCCTTCATCTCCTCGTAAGATACTAAGACTCTAGGGTCTAAACTGGGATTTGACCGGTGGTAAAATTGAGTAGTTTCTGCTATGGCCCCTTTGTGCGAAATAAGAATATTTAGGCACTAGTTATGTGTTAATTTAAAATTAGGGTGCGATATAATGGGCAAGAGAAAAGTATATAATGTTAGTGACTTATTAGTGAGATTTTATTTGGTGTGAAATTATGAAAAGGCATTTAAATTGAATTTCAACGAGTTGGAAATAAATGAAACTAAGAACGTAAATTTTATAATTTGCTCTCTATTAACTAAAAGATTTAGAATAGGAAAAACTTGTTAAGGTTCGAACATGTGTATAACAGCCCGTTTTGTTCTGTGAAGCTACGGGTTATAGTATGGAACGTGTGTTGGGTAACGACCGAGGAGGCAGAGAAAACAAGAGAGGAATCTAAAGCAGTGAAAGGTACGAGTAAAGGAGCTATGAAGAATAAAGAGGGTCAAAATATATTTGGTAATTGGGAAGATATTATACTTGTTATCCATAAAGACTAAAATAACAGAAATAAATTAAGATAAAAGCTCATCATCCACTAATTATGAGTATGTCAAAAGTTATTGGAATCACTGAAAAGGAAATTTTAAAGCAATGGGTGATGGTTTAATTAGTAACACGGGGGAGAAAGGGAATGAGAGCTCCCACGAGATAGACGATGACGCAGCTGATTTCGAAACTCTATCTACTTATATATTACAGTAGCATTACTACTCACTACACTGATGATTTTTTTACATTTCAATATCTCCTTCTAACTCCCTTCTAGGCGAAGCACGAAACCCTAAGCTCTTGTATTGGAACTGTACATTCCGAGCATGATAGTGAACCGTAAGAATGTTTGCACGATGGTCATTGATCGATTCACAAGAGTACTTGACAGAGAGCATCGAACGTCCTTACCCCACTGAGAAAAAGAGATTATGAATAGAATTAAGATAAGAGAGAAAAAGAGAGGAGAAAGATAGAGAAGAATTCAGATTAGAATAGAGAAGAAAGGTCAAAGATGGAAAAGGTCAAAAGCTAAAACGGCTAACTGGATGTGTAAAAAAACAAACACATCATACGCCACCAGTGCGAATGACGATCAAAATATTTGAAGCCTAACACTCGCCCCAAGCTGAACGGTCTGCTCATGAACGGGAACAAAAAGGAAGCAGGAAAAGAGAACGCTCAAACAGCTACACACGGTTAACTGATTCCTTTTTGTTCGAAGTTGCGGGTTTCTTGTTTACTGCACAAAAGTAGGAATGGTTGACGGCGAACTTGAACCAAGTGAGAGTGTGTAAGGCCCGTGGGGGGCGGAGCCCGAGCGAGAGGACTGGAGGAGAGAGGAGAGGGAGGAGAGAGAGAGAGATGAGAAAGAGAGAGAGAGAAGGAGAGAGAGAGAGAGAGAGAGAAACCTTTTTATAATTAATTTTATTATCGAATGTGCGATAAATCAATTTTTTTTTTTTCATTTTAAACATCAAAACATTTTCTGAAAAGTATTAAAGTTTCTAACACTCTCAAATTGCCGTCTTTTATTTTAGAAAATAATTTAGTTTTTATTTATTTATTTTATTTTATTTTTATTATTTTATTTATTTAAGATATTTTATACCAACATTATTTTCTCAAAAATTAAAAAATTAAAAGAGCTTCAAAAAAAATGTTCTCTGTTATCGATTCGATTATCAATCGTTTTATCGATTACTGATTCGATTATTGATTCGATTATGATTTCGATCATTTTCTCGATTATAGGATTCGATTTTGATTTCAATTAATTTCTCGATTATTGATTTCGGTTATTTGTTCGATTAGGTCCTTATTAAAAACAGAGAAGCAAGTCGAATTTTATAAAATTTGTATGAAAGATTTGAAATGAAATTTAAACAATAATAAAAATAATAAAAAATTGAAGAAATAACCCTTGAAAAAAGTTTCAAAGTCTCCTAATTTAATATGATTATAACATTTTTCTACAGAGGCCTTTGAGTACTCAGCAATTATGGGATGAGAAAAACGTGTGCTTTAAAAAATACGCTTGAAGCGTTTTTTTTTGGGGAACGCGGATGGCTTAGTGGATAAAGCTCCCGGTCATTATTACTCAGCGACGCGGAGTCCAATGTTCGAATCCCGCTGATGGAGAGTAAAATCTCCTTTGACTCATTCTTAATGTATATTACATGTTTAAATTAAGGTTTAAAGAAAAAAAAAGTAAAACGAATTAAGAGTAATGAGCCACAAAAAGTTATAAAGCCCCCTAAATTTGATATTTATAGCATTTAAAAGTAAATATTTCTGCCAGATACTTCTTTTTATTTTACTTTTTGTAGGTTTATGGCATTGAAGAAATATTTTATTATTTATTTACCACTCACAGGTCGGAGGTATGAGGAACCGAGATTCCTCAAACAAATGGTTGTGTGACATGTATTTGAATCATTTCTCGTGTTATTTTTTTAACGTCTTTCGTTGTCTAAAAACTCATTTCAAACCTTCCTTACAAGTTTCAAAAAAATTGCCGATTTATTAATTCTATTTTCAATCCGATTATTTATCGATTATTGTTCCGATTATTTATCGATTATTGATCCGACTATTTTTTCAATTACTAATTCGATTAATTTATTCGATTATCATTGAAGTTCATCGTTTTTAAATTAAATTTTTTGGAGGTTTTCATATACCTTCCTTCCACTTATTTTCATATTGGATAATTCCTCTTAGCTTATTCATTCCTATTTATTTTTATATAAACCCCGCCCCCTCTTTATTAGGGGGGGGGAGGTTCTCCCTCTTTCTCTGTCTGTCTGTCTGTGTTCTTGTTTCTGTTACAGGAAGATAAATTAAAGTTTCCGCCTTAACTGCAAATGAAGAATGACACATGTCGTCATTTTGAATTTAGATGCAACAAATGATTATCACTATCAAATTTGACTTTAAAAATCTTTCGAGAAGAAAACTCCAATTTCTCTCTCTCTCTCTCTCTCTCTCTCTCTCTCTCTCTCTCTCTCTCTCTCTTCTCTCTCTCTCTCTCATCTCCCTCTCTCTCTCTTCTCTCTCTCTCTCTCTCTCTCTCTCTCTCTCTCTCTCTCTCTCTCTCTCTTATACAGTTCAATTATTTTTATGATTTTAAAAGCAAGAAATTTGTTTCATATATGGAGTATCTGAAAATTGTGTTAGGAGGAGCTCTGAGACCCACCGCCACTACGACCCCGATGTTATATTAGTGGATGTATATATAGGTATTATATATTAAGAGGTATATAATATTATATATATATTATTAATATATATTATATATATATATATTATAATATATATAATATATATATATATAAGTATATATATTAAGTATATATATGATATATATATATTATCATGTTCCGAAATATATAGGTTTTGAAGAATAT
>JABUQX010006253.1:35000-37500 GCA_015478945.1 Trachelipus rathkii
ACTTCGAATATAAATCTAAAAATATAAACTTCTTCTTTATTCCTCTCTATAAAACCTCATCTGGAATACGCAGTACAGTTTGATCCATACCTCAAAAAGACATAGAAAAATTGAAAGAATTCAAAGCAGGGCAACCAAATTAATAAGAATTGAGAGATAAGCATACGACCAACGACTACGCGAATTAGTAAATACATTCTTGTAAAACAAAAGACTTGAGAGGAAAAATTAATACAATCCTCAAAATACTAAAAATTTTAGAAAATATCGATTACAGACAGCTTCTTTAAGATTATGACTTTTAACGATGTACACGACAGTAATCTGGGCATAAACTTTTACATAAACGGTTCAAACCAATATAGCAAAGAAACTTTCTTCACTACGAGATAACTGAGAAGTGTATAGATCTCTTCTTATGAAAAGTGAACAGCGTAACATCAGATTATTAAAAAAAAAGTTAGATAAACACTTTAAGAATATTGGCTGTGAACTTCAACACATACCGATTCTTACTTTATTAAAACGATAGAAAGAAGGTGAAATCAAACGAACTATGAGATCATTTGATAAATGTGAAAAACATCTTAAAAGAATTTGCCGCCGAACTATATTGAACAGTTTTAGAGGTAAATTTACCGCAAATGCTTACCGCTGTTCTAGCGCTGTAAAGTTGGGCGCATTGATCACACTATCATCTTAATTATGTCAATAACAGCTTTGATGTTTCACCCGCTTTAGGGTACTATTTCTAACGTTCTCAGCGTGACATCACTCGATCACACTATCATAATATTTGTATTAACAATTTTGATGTCCACCACTTAGGGTTATCTAACGTTCTAGGCTATCTGTTGACCTCATCGATCACACATCTCTTAATTTTAATAAACATTTGATGTCCACCACTTAGAGGGTATTTCTAACATTCTAAACAGAAGATCGATCACAACTACAATAATCATATTCTGTAATAACAGTTTTAGGTTCACCGTTTACACGTTAACGAGAACATCCTAACGTCTTTGCTCTTCCATCATATAAACTGACTGACTGTAAAGTCTTGCCTAGGTCGGATGTCTGTAGTTCTGTATTCTTCTTTTCTTCTTCTCTCCCTTCTTCTTCTTCTCTTCTTCTTCTTCTTCTTCTTCTTCTCTTCTCCTTCCCTTCATTCTTCTTCTTTATTATGACGACTTCGAATCGTTTATATGCAGTGCTATACGCCATTTCGCTGTTAAAGTGACTGAAAACAAAAGTGTACCTAACAACACAGGTAATTTTTTTGAACAGCCCATCGTACTCAAACATTAGAAAGTATTATCATTATCACAACCATTCCCTGAATTCTGCATACTTTTCCATAATTCACAAAACCAACCAACTACCTGACCTGTGCATATTAGAAACACTTTATATCGCCAGCCTTAAACCAAATCTAAAAAGAGACAGTAATGCTGTTAAATTGCAGATAATATAGTAATATCGTAATAATATAGTAATGATATAGTAATAGTATAGTATAGTAATAGTAGTAATAGTTAATAACTTTTGTATTCAATTCATAATAACCTAAAGCAGATTTTTAAATAATAAAATGTAATATTCTGCTATTTTAAAGCAAGATCTCAAATCCTTACTCCTTA
This sequence comes from Trachelipus rathkii, assembly GCA_015478945.1. Taxonomy (NCBI): domain Eukaryota; kingdom Metazoa; phylum Arthropoda; class Malacostraca; order Isopoda; family Trachelipodidae; genus Trachelipus; species Trachelipus rathkii. Next base: position 36,644 of record JABUQX010006253.1, read on the forward strand.
ATATCAACATTAATATTACTCAAGAGAATTATAATTTTACAGATTTGTTTATTTAATAATCTATGTATTGGAAACACATTTTCTATCCCAAAGTTCCTCATCCATGTGTAACTAGTGGTGAAAGATGTTCTCATTCTATATATAATATAATATAACATATATATATATTTATTAATATAATATTATAATATATATATAATATATATATATATATATATATATATATATATATATAATATTATATATATATATATATATAAGATAGATTTAAAATAAATCCTTGAGTTAACTCTCACTTACCAGGATTAGATCCATCAATATATAATATATATATCATACATATATATACTACTATATAATATATATAACTAATTATAATATATATATATATTATATATAATATATATATATATATATATATATATATTTATATATATATATATATATATATAATATAATTATATTATATATATATATACATAATAATACATGATATATATATATAATAAATATATATACTATATTATATATACTATATATATATATATAGATATTTATATATATATATATATTATATATATATATATAATATATTATATTTAATATATATATAATAGATAATATATTATTATATATATATATAATACATATATATATATATTATATAATATATATACTATTATATATATAATAGATTATATATAATAAATTTGAGATTATTATGTGCCCATTCTTTATGAATGCAATTATAAAAGACCTCCTAGAATACTGAAATAGTCAACGCTTCCTTCAAACTAACTAACTACACATATATATATAATATGATATACTAATATATATATATATATATATATACT
>JABUQX010006254.1:0-20000 GCA_015478945.1 Trachelipus rathkii
ACCAGTAGATTTATAGATAAGTATATGAAATTTCACACCACAGCGGAATAAGACAGATCGTTAAGCATTTTATTGTCCAATATTTGGCTACGTTGATATTTATACCGTTTTAAGTGAGTTCTTGTTGACGCTTAATCCCCATTCAAACTTGGAACCCACTATTGAATGGATCCAGCCTTATTATAGTCAGCGCTGAAGGTTCGAGCTGCTACGAACGAGGGGGGATGGGACTAAAAAAATCATATAAGGTAGCTCTACAAAACCCTTGGATAGTTACGTAGATTTAGATGAAATATTGGTGAATGCATAGAAGAGGCTTGAATATAATTAGAGTACAAAACCTAAGTTAAGTGTCGGAGCTCGGTAACCGGAGCGGAAGCCAGAGTTCACGGCAGCCGGAGCCGGGCCCGAGCCCGAGCGGAATTCTGGCTCCGATCTACATAATGAGTCAAATGAGGTTGTTTTATATAGATCTTAATATATATATATATATATATATATTATATACTACTTATACATATATATTATATATATATATATAATTCAATATAAATATAATATATTATATATATATATAATATATATATATATTATATATATATTACTATACAATCACAATATAATTATATATACTATATATTATATATATAATATAATAATATTAATATATATATTATATTTAACACATATTATATATAGTATTACTAATATATGATCATTAATATATATAATAATATCATTATATAATATATATCTACTAATATATTATTATATATAATATAATATATAATATATATCATATATATATATATATATATATTAATAATAAAATAATATAATTATATTATACTCAATAACATATATATATACCTATATACACCAATATATAATATATATATATATATATACTATAAATTTATTAATATATATACCTATATAATAATATAATATACTAATATATTTAATATATTTATATATTATTCAATAATATAATAATTATATATATAAAACATAAAATTAAATATAATCTTTTATATACAACTATATTATAAATATTATAAATATACTACTATATATATATATAATATATATATATATTTATATTATACATAATTATATATAATATATATATATATATATATATTATATATATATATTATATATAGATAATTAATAATCATATATATATTATATATATACATAATTTATATATACACATTTATTAATTATTACCTATAATATTATAATAATATTCAACTAATATATATATAATTATATAATAATATAATAATATATATAATTATACTATATATATATATTCTTATAATATATTAACCTATATATATATATTATATATATATATATTTATATATATACTATATAATTTAATATATAAAATATATTATTATTATACTATATAATATAATATATATACTATTATATATATAAATAATATAATATATTATAATATATAAATATAAATATATACTATATAATATTTATAATACATAATATATATATTTATTAATAAATATTTATTAATTTTAATTATTATATGGTTTAATGAAAGGAAAAAAAAATTTAATAATAAATCCCCTGCCCTCGATGGCGTAATTAAATACAACGTCTACAATTCAATATATATAATCACAAATTATAGGCTATATTATTAAATTATAGTTTTGCAATAATTACAGTATTATAAAAACTAATCCCCATATTTTATTTTAATATTAATATTATGTTATACACTATTTAATAATAATATCATATTTACCTGATAGGTGAATCTTTATAAATATTTTTTATTCGTGAAGCGTATTCGGAAGTTTAACCTTTCATCTCAATACGGAATTGTTATATTTCGTTTTGCTTTATGATTTGGATTAATTTCTTCGGTGTTAATAGAGTGTAATACTACATTTCATTATTTATTATCTATCTATCTACTATCTATCTATATTATATATCTATCTTCTATCTATTAATATCTATCTATTATCTAATATCTATCTATCTATAATATAATATAATACTAATTAATATAATATATTACATTATAATTATATAATACATATAAATAATATATATATAATAATAAATAATTAATTTATAACTATTAATAATAATTAATAAAATTATTTATATAAAATTAAAAATAATATAAAAAAATACACTAACCTATATATAAAACTCGTTAAAAGATAAGGACGGGTACTGACGCACCATCGAGAGTGGACCTACTAGAGATCAACCGACAGGTGGGCAGAGGTAACATTTTCAGGGCGGTTTATATAATCAGGAAGGAAGGGGAAGGAGAACCTTCCCGGAACGCAGAGAGGAACAGCTCCGAATAAATGTGGATGAGGGTGCGATATAACAATGGAAGAGTTGAAGATGGCAATGGGGAATATGAAAAAAATGGAAGAGTTCCTAGATGTGATGGGCTGCGGTGGATGCATTATGCCGATGTTATGAGCGAGGTCCAATGCGCTGGGATGTTGAAATAGATGTTAATGATTTCTGGAGAGTGGGGAGAGTACCTGCGGAGTGGGGAGAGGCGATCAGTAATGCCGGCCTGTTCAAAAAGGGAGATAGGGGGACTGTTCAATAATATAGGGGCATATATCGTTGCTTACATATAGCATGCAATGAAAGTTATCACTAAAGGATATGGAGAAGGCATACAGGACGGGAGTCGAAGTTAACAATACGAATGAATGTCAACAGTAATGGATCTACAGCGCCTGAGCGAGGTATAACCTAGTAGCGGAATCTCATGTATATTTTGTTATCTGAAGATTGATGAATAAGAAGCGCTGGAGTGGGATATAAAGGATAACTGTATACTATATGACTGCGCTCTTTGTGCTGAGATTTAGAGAAGGCATTCTGACAGTGTACTAGGGTAAAACTTTGGAAGATACTGAAAGATCCCTAATAGCTACTATCAGATAGAACCCAAATTGATTAGAGTGATAAGGGGATTTAACACAGTAAGTGATAAGTGTCACGTAGGAACAAGCGTATGGGATAGGAGTGGTCTTGGAAAGTGAAAACGATGTTTTAGACAGGAGGGAGTGTCTGTCACCATTGGGTTGTTCATCCTACTGGTATTGGAAAGTGTATGCGCGAGAGATGGTGTAGAGGAGGTCAGGATGATTGTTGTTAATGGCATTATGCGGACGATAATTGGCTTACTACTGGTTGCAAGACGACAGGGAGACGTATATACCAGAGAGTAACCTGTCAGATGGGATAATAGGAGGTGCTCGACGACGAGAGGTGGATTGATTAGATGAATATCGAGAACTAAGCACTCGAAGTGATGAAGATATGCTAGTGGAGGAGAGAACTTAACACATAGAAGATCGGTGGGAAAGAATAAAAGATGCGAGGACTTTAAGTATTTGCGGAGTTACCGGTAAACGGAGTGGTAAATGATGGAGGGGCAGTGAAATCAGAGGAAAGAATATGAACTAATTCATTAAGATGGAGTTGCTTCGTTGTATCCTTGCTGACGAAAAAGACATTGACTGAAGACAGGTTAAAAACACTTATTTATACCCATGAGGGGAATAGGTGGGAGATTTATGAGACGTATCTTTCGTTATGGGTCGCGAGGTCGTGGACACTTACACTTAGAACAAGGCTAAGATGTCGGCGGCGGAGTGAGGGTGTTGAGGTTGATATGGGGGGTGACAGAAGAGAAGAGAAGCAGGAAATAAATAGAGATACGAGGAGGATTGATGAGGGGTGCGTGGCGGTGGAGGATTTGATCGTTAGAGACACAACTGAGTATGGTATGGACACATCAGAAGGATGAATGAAGATAGATAATACCAAGCTAGATTTTATGCATGGCAGACTGCAGGTAGAAGACGGCGGGAACGACCGACAGGGAAAAGACTGGAATAGGGGAAGCTTGAGTGGCGGCGGACTGTGAGAGAGGAGGGATGAACGCTGGACATACAGGATGGGTAAGCGAATAGACTGATAGGAAAGAGAGTGTATCCCTGTGGTATGAGCTATTTAGACAAAGTACAGGATGGATGACGTAAGGAGGAGATTCGGTGTAGAAATGGTGGAATTAATATAATATAAATTTATAAAATATTTTAGGCCTAAATCGATCACTAAAATTAAATTGCGAAAATCTCATTCAGACCTAAGGCGATTTTAAATCTTATATATAAAAATATATACTCATATATATATATACATATTTGAAAAATCATTACCTATATATATATTTATACAATTAGCACGACAATAGTAAAAAGACTTTTAGCCAAATATTTTTAATATATACTTATATATAAGGCGTAATATATAGATAGGTTAGTCACTATTATCTAATTATTATTCATTAGTATATCCACTATGTAGCATAACAATATGCATATCCTGGATTACAACATAATATTAAGCGCGAAAATGGATAGATAATATACTATATGTATCAATATAGATATATTGTACCTACATATATATATATAATATCATCTATTCTCTCCTACCATATTTATATATATACTATATATTACTTATATCATACGGGCTATATCGCTAAACTCATAATAATATTATAACTACTAGAACTTTAGCTCATTGAAGTTGCAAAGCCCTCGCTTAGCAATGGGCAAATTAAAATCGGAATTGGTTTACTATAGCATAACAGTGATAAACTGTAGTGGATACTCCCCGTCTTAGAAGTGATATTATAAATTATGATGCAACTAAAAGGTTCATATATATTTATATATATATATATATCTATTTTATACGCTCTAGTAGAATAATATTGATCAGAACTGTATATATATATATAGTTGAACTTCGATATTTATATGTCAGAGTCAATAAGTATAGCGCTAAAAAATCAATTACTTGATAGTATTACTATGTAGGAACAATCATATACCTAAAACAACTAGAAACGGAAGAAAGAACTCAGTTTTATACTCTCTACTCATATAATATAGCCTCCTAATTTATATATGTCAAATATGTAAAGCATTAATAATTAATAGCATTAAAAGCAAAAGCTACAGTGGATAATATATAAACATACCTACTCAGTGAATGATAATAGCTTCAATGAAAACTTACTAGATATATAATAAATAAGACTACATAATAAGGTTCTATGGGATAAAGTCTATGATGGAGTATGTATACACTATGCGTGATTAGATACGTACGATTATACTAAAGTATTAATTCAACAGAAAGCAAGGAATTCAGTGAATAGGGCGTGAGGCATTGGAACAAGAATATCGCTAATAATATGAATAGGATCAATTTGGAGGCCCCCGCTCGTCTTTGTTAGCCGAGGGAGGGCCAAACTTAAGGCAACTCATAGTTATCCACTCTGTTAATTATAGTAATATTTACTATATGTTTGAGGTAGTATAGGTAAGGCAGTAATATAGCTGGAAGTATTTCTAAACTCATCTTAAATAGATAGTATATAATAGTGTGATAAATATGGTAGGCTACTAACTATCACGTACTACATGAAATAAGTAAGGGTGAGAAGAGTTGTAAATTAATACAATAATAAAGTCGCTATATTCTCTGACGCAGTATATTATTATACATATATAAAAAGTATATATAGAGCTTACAGTACTATAGATATTATAACGCAATAAATAATATAAATCAAATAGTATATAATAGTCTACGTATCTATTATTATGATACTAATAGAAGATTACTATATGATACCCCTAAATATTTTTGTGAGTATATGGATATATCATAAATCATACTTGACAGAGTTAATTTAACTATTCTGTATACTTCTGTTGATTATTAAATACATAGTTAGCTTTACGGTATATACTACAATATCTCATTTATTATTTTTACGTTCTTCAGTTGTTCACCGAGTGTTTATTTCAGACATTTGTAAGTAAAGATGCATCAATTAGAGTAACCTATTTGATACTATCATCGCATTAATATCCACTAAATAATATAGTTATACACGTGATTTCAATCTATAATTATAATATTATTATTAATATAAGTCCGCCTAATTGGGTGTCTCTCTAAAGTGACAACAAGAGACGTAATTTAGTAAAGAGACTGAGTATTACACTAGCCCTTCAACCAGAGGTTATTGTCGGAAAGATCGGGAGATCGTTAGTCTTGAGAGTCTGGAAGTTCGGATTCGAGAATCGAGTCGGAAGTCGAAGTAGGCTCGTTCGTGGCATTTCGGTCGGTCGAGTTCTGGCTGTTCAGGAGATAATGTGAAGTCGGGCTAGTACGGCGTGGAGGGTCGGATTATAGATAAATGTATTGTATAGAAGTGGTGGAGTGGAGTCGTGGTACTTGGAAGATAATTTTGACAAAACCCGACTCGCTAACAAACCTGTTTGTAACACCGCAGAAGTAAGACAGTTTTCCCCAATCGCAGGACGATCTCAAGATTGATTTCCGATTCGGTGCCTCGAAGCAGCATAAGGAAATAGTTTTTTTTCCCTCACAACTTCTGCCCCTAGACCAATTACGTAAGCCATTTCGAATAAGTTTTGTCTCTTATTTATTTTCACATAACGTTTCTCTGCCTGACGCTCAAGACATAGGGAGGGCCAATTAAGTTTAATTATTAGCATTAACACGCTAAAGATATGTTATTATAACAATGTTAAACACTTCCTTACAGATTATGCGTCTTTACAATATAATCCTTAAGTTTTTATTTTTTTTTATGTATAACATATTGTATATACCTGTGTAAACTTATCATTATTTTATTAATAGGAATTATAAAATAGATTAAAGAAAACATAATAAATATGTTAAGATATTGCATATTATATTTACCTTCAATAACATTACTTATACTATTATATATTCTATATAATCATAGGACCTCTTCTATATATGGCAATTATAGGTAAAACTATATTTAAATAATTATAATATTACATATCATAACATACATAAATAATTTACTACTAACAAATACATATAGTAATATCTGCAATATAATAATACCAGAATTACATATTATGTAGGTATATCAGCTATTAATGATATAATCAATTAGCAAAACCTGGTCCAATAATTATCAGTGATCTATATACCAGTTATTATTATATATTAACATAAAGTATATAATAACAAATGAATAATAATACTTCTTTACATTAAGTTCAACCATTTTCTCATCTATAATATAATATATAATATTTATAAAGAAAATTGAAAAAGTTCGGGTAGTTATTAAGAATAAACTATTGCAGTAAATGATTCTTTGTGATATATTTATTACATTGCCTATAGACAATTTAGCCAGTTCCCATATCAGTTAAGATTACATGGTTGAGACTTGATACCTTCTCCAGTCAACATAATTAATTGTTTTCTATAAAATATTCTTTCAGTCGATATAAGAAATTCTTATAACCCAGAGCTGATAAGTAGTTATTTTATGACTATTTTAGTGTTTTTTTACTCACAAATTCATAAACTAATTTTATACTATTTTTCTATACAATTAGAATAATTATCCGGAGTAATAAATCAAGAGGGAGTGAAACTGATTCACCAAATTAGTACCCACTGATTATAAGAATTTTCGCTTTGACGTGCTTACACCAAAATCTTGCGCTCGACTGTTACCGCGCTTCCTAGCCTCTTAGTATGTATATACATATTAAACACTATATTCAGTATTACAAAAGAATGGACTTTCTTTATACTTCTCTATCTTACTTTTATTTTTATTTACTTGACATCTTGATAACTATATTGTGGATATTAAAGTTTAAATTTTAAAACAATTACCATACTTTTAAATACCTTTAAAAGTTCATGCTTGTTCAACCACACTTAGTAAATCATCTATTACGTATATTACACAGAAGAGTCAGGAGATAAATTTACATTAACTAGTACTATTTTTCTATTACTCATGCTCACGCCATATTTTATTTATTTATCATAGATTCATTATGATATTACTAGTACTATGTAATATAATAAATATTTAGCTTGAATTTAGTATAGATCAGTAAAGTAGTCATACTATCACATATCAGATTATTATCATACAATATAGAATATATTAAAGTCTTTTTCTCTCTGATTTAGTACTCTTTTACTATAGTAATTGTATAATTTATCCAACTGAAGCTATTTTGCTTTTAATTGCTTATTATATTAATATACATAAGATTATGTGTTAATAAAATATGTATGATAAGGGATACCTTGGGCGATGTATTCATTTACACGTTTATAATGCTTGTATAGTGATTAATGTGCTTCAAATATGGTCAGTAAATGGATAATATGTACACTTAGCTAGTAAAATATTACTAATACTATATCAACTTTTCTGAATATGTGACTATTATCAGTCATGACGTTATTGGATTGTAGGTAGGGATAAACTTTTGTTCATAATTATTAATACAATAACTTTTTTAGATATATATTCTAATATAATATGAATAAAATGATTTCAACTTGGATTTAATATAGGCAAAAGTTTAGATAATAAGTTCATCTATATATATTTATGTCGCGAGTTTCAATTTGAGTAGCAGTATTATCAGCTGCATTTTGTAACAGTTTAACTTGTGTCTAATGATGCGTGCTGATGGCTAGAACATACATGATAAGAAGGTAAATATTGCTTCTGTAAATAGTAAATAAAATCTTTATAAATCTAGATCACTCTAACATAATATATATTTAGAATTATACTTATTAATCGTATCGATATCTTACGTCATGAAACTAATTACTTATTTGATTGGATTAGCAAGCACTATCTCACTTATTAACAGCTACAATGTTTTAGTCCATATATCCCTAATACAAATATATTTAATTATTTATATAGAATATCTGGTAAGATTTCAAAGCCTCTTAGGATCTGACAAATGACATAATAGATTTCGTCAATTGTCAAACATAAAATTTGGCAGGCTATTTTGATATGTCTTTTCAGAGAATAATTATAATGTACATAAATTGATGCTTTATTTGTTTTAAAGTGTAACGCTGGAAACACAATTGAAACTTTTGACACGCGTAGATAACTTGTCTATTGTGAAGATGGAAAAGTTTTTGTACCTTAAAATGACTATGCTTGGAACTAGATCGGCCCAAATTCATTCGCGCGCAAAAACTCAAACCGAATGCTCTCAGAAATGAGGCTCAGTAAGGGACGTCGGATAACCGGAAACTCACCGGGGAATACTTCGAAACGCACGGCACAGGACCACTCTTAACTACCGCAATCTAGGAGATAATTTGAATCAATGAATGGACCGTATCAACAATATAATATTAATTAAATATATTATATATTAAATAATATATATATAAATATTACTGACATTAACATTAATACTGCCACTACTACCACGGACATCCACCAACCCTGCAAAAGAAGAGCAGGTAAAGGAACCCCTCACTCGATCCCTTCACAAGAAAATCTTAGCAAAACAGGTCGGGAGACAACAATCTCAAAGAGAGGTCATTTATCGCATCATTGAAAGCGTCTCCGCGGAAAATGCTATTCAAATTACACCAAAGTACTATATCCATGCTCTAATGAGATATACCGGACGAGACTTCAATTATTTGTATGATTGGTACTTATGGCTAAATGGCAGAAAATTCAGGGTTCTCACACAAAATTTATTAGTCTGGAAGCGATGATAGGATTTAGTAATTATATAACTTTAATTAATGGCTCGATTATCGACATAGATTGTACCTAATATAACTGGGGTCCTGTTAAAATAATATATGTTTTTAAAAGACTGAACACCATTTATAAACCTACCAGGGGTAACTGTGTGGTGTATGAGATTTCAGTCATTCGGCATCATAATGACCGTATTATTTTTAACAGGGTGGCTTGATGGGTACGAGAAGGTCCTAAACCTTACGCTTGCATTGAGTTCGAGTTAGGTCAACACATTTCGACGTAAGATGTATTGGTGATGACTTACGACGTGATTTTACTTCTTAAGCAGATGGAGCACTTTCCTCTACCTCGTCGATGGTATTAGCACTCACCTCGATGCAAAATTTTCCAATGCACACATAGACTGGTACGTAAAGTGAGGTAGTCTTAAATACCCATACGCATTTCCGCAGATCTACATCGCCAATAGGATTACTTATACTTTTTATGGGGAACCTCAAGGACATTATTAAGAGTTTAATCGATCAAAACAGAACGATAGATGTATTGAAATGGAAATCGAAAGAATACAATGTCGTTACGACTTCCATTAAATGACTGTTTCGTGTCGTGTTGGCGACTAATATTATCATTGAATAGCGTTTTCAGACTGTTGTCTGGTAAATGGCATCATCATTTTATTGTAAACATTGCAAAACATGATTACTTTAACAACTACATGTATGATTATGTAATATAAAGCCTTTAACTTGTAACTATTATATGTTCATTAATAAATAGTTTGTATTATATATAGTCTTTCAAGTGATTAGTACATTATTTGGCAGACATTAAACTACTTTAATATATATATTTATATATCTATATATATATATATTATATAATAATATATATATGATAATACTATATTATATATATTAATTATTATAATATATTAATAATTATCATTATAATATATATAATCTATATATATTAAATATATATATATATATATTATATCTATTATATATATTATATTATATATATTATATATATATAATAATTATATATAATAATAAATTATATTAATATTATATATTAATTATAATTATAATTATTAATATATTATATTAATATAATATATTATATCTATATATATAAATATATAATATATATATTATATATATTAAGATTATTAATTTATTTATAAATATTTAACATATGTATTTTCTTACATGCATTTATACATATATTTAAAATATATTATTAATAATATTTAGTATTAGTCAAACCTTTTTGTGAAAACTGTATATATATATATTATTGGTTTATATATATTTATATATATATATTAAAATATAATATATATAATATAATATAATTATATATATATATTATAAATATATAATATATTATATGTTGTAAATTCTCATATTTAGCTGATGTAATTATGAGCTTTATTTACAGTCCAATAAGCGGAAAAATTTTAATTATATTAATATTTGAAGGATTTGAGGAAGTAAAATTTATTTACTAAGGTGAAACATTTATATTTTAATAGAACCTTGTTTATGTTAAATTAAGATTTTAATTAATAACAATTTTAACATAATTTTATTTTAGAAATAAATTGTCTTATTTGGAAAAAAGATTCTAAAATAACTCTACACTCTGCATCTTCTTTACGACTTTTAATGGTGCCAAAGATAAAAAAAGTTTTACATGGTTCAGTCCTCGATAATAATTGATTTATGTATGGGTTTCCATATTATATAGGTTCTACGAATTGTTTTTTGAGAATATCATCGGTAACCTGGATATTACATTACTATTGAAGACTTATTCTATTATTTGGATATTATCATTTAGAGAGTTTAATGTTTCAGCATTATATTCCAGTGATGAGGATTAAATTTGATATTTATAATTTGATATTAGAGATTTGGCAAGAAGATAATTCTCTTGACAAAGATCAGAAAGTCTAAGTAATTATTCAGAAGAAAATTTTGTAAGAGATTAGATAGCAATCAGTGAGAGATTTATTAGAACACTTCTTTGAATGAAGGTTATACAACTTCGAGAGACTTATTGGAACTATTACTTGTTGAATGAAAGTCTTGTAACATTGAGAACGACTTTCATCTGGATTAAGGAACCATTATTTATTGGAAGGAATTTACTAACGTGAAAGTATTGATTTTGATATTTTGAGGAGTCGTTGAGACTTAAGGAATAATTTAGTAATCAGAAGACTTCGTGATTTTCGCTACGCTTCGTATCTAAGAGAGTGGAAATCTACATTGTGATATACACTAGACTTTTATAACTTAGTTTATTACATATTTTGATTGTATTGTTTTAATAAATCGAAACTCGGTAAATGTCTACTGTATTATTGATAGGAAATTACCTCTTGTGACTAATTGGGAGGCTGTCCCGGATAATTTTCTAAAAGAGAAATACTGAGAAATAAATTTGAAGACTCTGTCTAAATATTTGACTTCTGAAGACAAGGAAATATATAGTGTCTTAATTTGGTAAAGTTCTAAAAAGAATATCACAGTTCGTCTTCAAAGTAAGCAATCTTGGTGTCTACCTGATACTAAAGTAGTGAGTCATCTATTAAAATTTAACCTTTTTATTATGGGATTGTGACTGGCATTGCAAAGATCGCCCAGATCTTGGACAAAAAGGGAAAAGAGGGCAAGGGAATTTATTAAGGACATATTTAGAGCAGCAGGAGAACAGAGGGAAGTACTCCAAGAGTACAAGCATAGAGACAGAGGGAGCTTGCAAGAAGCATTAGCAAGAGAGAGCTACAAGACAAGTGTATGAAAGAGAGGATGTCTAAAGAGCAGCAGAGAGACAAATAGAGAGCAGCAGAGAGAGAAGACTACCAAGACAAGTATGCTAGAAATGGGGCTGCTAAAGTAAGCAGCAGAGAGACAAGAGAGGCTCGAGAGAAGAAAGAGAAGCGGTACTAGATAAGACATGAAGGGAAGCCGACAAAGATAGTATAGCAGAAGGAAGCTAGAAGAGAAAGAAGCAAAGAGATAGTACGGCTAGAAATTGAAAGAAGGAAGTCCGAAGAGAAGCAGCAGATAAGAGAAGTCCAAGAGAAGAAAGATACAAGAGAGCATGAACTACGAGACTCATGGAGAATGAATTGACATGAGCAGACAATATAACAACAATCTTAACTCAAGCTAGAAACATACTGATGTTAGATGAGAGTGCCTAAGACATCCACTCCTTGTTGCGACACAGAAGATAAAGACTAGCTAACCCTACAATCCAAAACTCGCAACGCTCGACAGGTTTGCTTTGATTCAATGAATTGGGTACAAATTTAACAAAGAATTTTTCAATACTTTTGCTTGTTCGTTGTGTCGATTATGCATTATCATACCAAAACATACTAAGCAATGATTTCGAAAGACTACATAACTTTAGGACGAATCGGCCGGTTGCACTTACACTATGGTTGCATATATACAATTGTTGACGGAGGATGGCTATCGAATAATATTAGGAGCTCTGCGAAACGCATCATTAATGGTAGGAAAGGTCCATAACATTACTAGTATTAGCTCATTAGAACTACGTCTTGAATGGACAGATATGGCGGCAAAGATATCGAAGTTGACTTTCTTTAATGGAAGTTCATCAATCTGATAGTATAGCAATATATATACTATACTAAATGTGCTGAAGAATTCCTGGCACCATTTTTACGGAAGGAGTTTAACTAATTGATGTCCATTGCTTCAGAGGCGGAGAACTATTCCTGGCCCAGTACAACAAAATATATTGACATCAAATGGTAGTAGGAAGAACTACGCTTAAGAAAGTAGAGAATAGATACCATCGATAAGTTCTTAACAGCGTACCAGATAGATCCAATGATAGTTCACTTGTTTCAAGTTGTGGGAAGAAAGGGGCAAAAGGCATTCGATTGTTAAATGTACAGTCCGTACTATTGCGAGAGACGAAAAATAACCTTAGGGAAGAACTTAACATACTCATTCCTAACACATTGGAACAGAGAGGACAAAGGCGCTGCTGCATAAGCTGAAGTGAACGTGGGATAAGAGAACGCTCTGACATTACAACGTCTGCATAAAATATTAGTGTCAATAAGACTCGGACTCATGAACAGTGAAAACATTTAACGAGATTGCTTTAGCATGCGGCAGAATGAATTCCTGTCGTCCAGCGTCGCATGTGTAAAAGTGATAATGTAAGACTAACATCTTGAATTAATGAATCCGTTGTTGCGAGATTAATGGTTGGCAGCGAATGTTTGAGGGACACGGCTGTGATTCTGTCTTGTTAAAAGAATACTACGACGGAGTAGAGAACTGGGAGAGGAGCAGATCTATGATGACACACGATCAGAGATGCACCGTTGTTATGATAGACGTCGTTCGCCCATATTTACGGTTCGTGTGGGCCATAGCTAGACGTGCCGATATATGACTTGATAATCGGAAATTCAGGAGCGGGAATGCAGAGATCCTGCATAAGGGAGATGGTATCGGCTCGAGGGCAGCGAACAGTTCCTCTGGGAGAAGCGCTGAAGCTGCATGGTGAATGGACGGGGCATCTTGAAGTCAAGCGATAGTGGTCATGTGCTGGTGTAATAGACTCACGGTTCGGAGAACTACACGTTCAACGATATATTAGAATCCGTCGACGCAGTGGATGTATCGGGCGCGAGTGTTTCGCACAATGAAAGGCCAATTACGCCAGAAAACGCTCAACAGGCAAGTGATGACAAAATCAATCGCGAAAAGTTCATTGAATTTCAGCGAGATGATGAGACTTTGAACAGATGTAGGGTCTTGAGTGAGATGGAAGGTAAAGAAGAAAGACGATCGTATTACGACGTAAAGAAAGGAATCTTGTACAGGTGTAAACAAGATAAAGAAGGTCCGAGCGAGCAAGTTGTTGTACCAAAGAAATTACGGAATGAAGTAATGATTATGGCGCACGATAGCATCATGGGAGGACACCTCGGGATCAAAAAGACGACAGATAAGGTACTCTCAGAGTTCTACTGGCCTGGGATGAACGAGGATGTATCCCGATTCTGTCATTCGTGCGACATTTGTCAGAAGACGGTGCCGAAAGGAAAGGTGGTAAAAACGCCATTGACGAAAGTTCCACTTATAGGGACCCCGTTTAAAAGGGTGGCGGTAGATCTTGTGGGTCCAATTGTGCCATCTTCTCAGGACGGACATAGGTATATTCTCACTCTTGTTGATTATGCCACGAGGTACCCCGAAGCGGTACCATTAAAGAATATTGATACAGAGACGGTTGCGGAAGCCCTGGTGGACTTGTACTCTAGAATTGGGGTACCAGATGAAATACTGACCGACTTGGGGACACAGTTTGTATCGAGGTGCATGAAGGAGGTGTCCAGGTTATTAAATGTGAAGCAGTTAAGCACGAGTCCATATCATCCTATATGTAACGGCCTGGTGGAAAAGTTCAACGGAACGATGAAAAGGATGTTAAAAAGGCTCTGTAGTGAACAACCTAGAAGGTGGAATAAATTCATAAATCCTCTACTATTCGCTTACCGTGAGGTGCCGCAAGAAAGTACCGGATTTGCGCCTTTCGAATTGTTGTATGGGAGAACTGTGAGAGGACCCATGCAGATAATGAAAGAAATTTGGGTTAATGAACGGCAGCCAGATGAGGTGACGAACAGCTATCACTATGTATTCAAGTTAAGGGAAAAATTGGAGGAGACTTTAAAGATAGCATCGTCAGAATTAGAAAAGGCCCAGAATCGCTATAAACATTACTACGATAGGAGCGCTAAGGAAAGAAGGTTCGAAATAGGCGATTCCGTATTGATATTACTGCCCACTGAAAGTAATAAACTACTGATGCAGTGGAAGGGACCTTACGAGGTCGTCGGTACAATTGGCGAAAACGATTATAGGGTGAAAGTCAATGAGAAGGTCAGGACGTATCATGCGAACCTGTTAAAGATATACAATAAAAGGAACGAAGAAACGCCGGATGCCGTACACATCGCGTGCGTAGGTGTGGTCGATTTCGAAGAATGTGAGAAGGAAGACATCGATCTAGGAGAGGACGTGATTGTCCTAGGAAGCTGCACGCCTAAGGAAAGCGTCAAGGATATCAAAATAGGGCCAGAAATAGAAGAAGACAAGAGGTCAGAAATAAAAGAGATATTAAGCGAATTCAAACATGTATTTACCGACCTACCAGGAAAAATGGACATTGTGCAGCACGAAATAAATTTGACGTCCCAAGTCCCTATTAAGAGTAAGCCGTACTCCATACCGTATGCGCTGAGAGAAACACTCAAAAAAGAGGTCAGTGAGATGCTGAAAATGGGAGTGATAAGAGAGTCTGATTCCCCCTACGCATCACCCATAGTCATGGTTGTTCGACCCTGAACCGATGGCCGTGACAGAAGAGATCTTCACAAAGTTCGGGAAGGATAAATACTTTTCAAAGATTGACCTCAGTAAAGGTTACTGGCAAATCCCAGTAAGGAGTGGAGACGTACCTAAAACAGCTTTTGTAACGCCAGACGGACATTATGAATTCCTTAGGATGCCGTTTGGTCTGGTAAACGCAGGCGCCACACTAGTTAGGGCCGTGAGGAAAATACTCAGGGGTATGAAGAGTACAGATAGTTACTTGGACGACATAATCGTTCATACAGAAACCTGGGAGGACCACGTAATCGAAATTAGGGAATTGTTGAATAGACTGGCGTACGTTGGCGCAACTCTCAGACCGTCAAAATGCGAGATAGCCGTTAAGGACCTAGAGTTTCTCGGCCATAAGCTGACCGAAGGAGTCGTCGGTCTACAAGACGATAATATAAAAAAGATCAGAGACGCAGAGAGGCCACGCACCAAGAAAGGGGTCAGATCATTCCTGGGACTGACAGGGTTCTACAGGAATTTTATACCCAATTATTCAACAATAGCTGCTCCGTTAACTGACCTGACAAAAAATAAGCAACCGAATAAAGTAGTTTGGCAAACAGCCCAAGAGAAGGCGTTCGTAGCATTGAAAAATATGTTGATCTGCAAACCCATTCTACGACTTCCCAACCTCACCAAGTCATTTGTGCTACAAACAGATGCGAGCGATATGGCTTTAGGGGCAGTACTCCTGCAGGAGTTCGAGGACGGACTGTTCCCTATAGCGTACGCGAGTAAGAAACTTTCTACCAGGGAGAAAGCTTATTCTACGTTAGAAAAAGAGGGGCTCGGCATAATATTTGGTGTGCGTAAGTTCGATAATTATTTATATGGGAAGGAGTTTGTCCTGCAGACGGACCATCAGCCACTGATCTACATGCAGAAAACTAAGTATGTCAATGCAAAAGTGATGAGGTGGGCATTGTTTCTGCAGAAATACAAGTTCAGGCTGGAATCGATTAAAGGTATGAAAAATACCGCCGCAGATTATCTAACCAGGATCGGGGCATGAGAATACTATTGTTTTAAGTGAAAGAAAAGCCCCTGTTTTCTTTCTTAATGGGGGCGTGTGTTGTGCCATTAGGAATATGGGAGATAAAATTATGAGCTTCACACGTCAAAGCGGAAAATTTATTATTTATATTTGAAAGGATTTGAAGAAACATTTATTTACAAAAGTGATAGATTTATATATAAATTTTATTTGAAGACGAATTAATTAAGATTTTTATTTTAAAATATTTTTAAGAACAATTTTTATTTAGAAAATAAATGTTTATGGGAAAAAGATCATAAATAACCTCTACACTTGCATCTGGATGAGGAAGTTATAAATGGGTAAAAAAGTTATACCTGGTTCAGTTCGATCATATATTGATTTTATGTTTGGGTTTCATAATTGGTTTTACGATTGTTTTTTGAGACTCTCATCGGTAACTGGATATTACACTATTGAGACTTCTTCTATTATTTTGGGATATTATCATTGAAGAAGTTCAATTCCTTACAGACTTAGGCGTGAGAGGATTAGATTTGATATTTATATTTGAATTAGAAGATTCTAAGAATATAGTTCTCTGGAAGGTTAGAAGTTAAGTAATTATTCGAGAAATTTTTGTAGAGTATTTAGATAGATCATTGAGAGATTTATTTTAGAACACTTTGATGAAGGTTTATAGGAAACTTCGAGAGACTTATTGGACCTATTACTTGTTGAAGGAGTCTTGTAACATTGAGAACGACTTTCATCTGGATCAAGGAACCATTATTTATTGGAAGGAATTTACTAACTGAAAGTAATTGATCTTTGATATTTTGAGGAGTCCGTCTGAGACTCAGGAATAATTTAGTAATCAGAAGACTTCGTGATTTTCGCTACACTTCGTATCTGAGAGAGTGGAAATCTACATTGTGAATCATACCCTAGACATTTTATACAGTTTATTCTATTTTGATTTGTATTGTTTAATAAACGAACTCGGGAAATGTCACTCTGTTATTGACGGAAACCCCATCTTGTGACATAAATTGGAGGCTCTGTCCGGAATATTTTCTAAAAGGAAATATTGAGACCAATAAATTGAAGACTCTGTCTGAATTTGCTTCTGAAGAAAAGGAATATATCAGTGATCTTATTTGAAAAAGTTTTTAAAAGAATATCACAGTCGTCATTCAAAGTAAAGACAACTCTTGTGATACAGATATTAAAGTGTGAGCCTCTATTAAAATTTACCTTTTTAATATACTATATATATATTATATAATATATATTATATATATATATATTATATATATATTTCTATATATTATCTATATTCTATTTTATTTATATTATATATATATATATTATATAATTATATTATATATAAGTATATCTATATATATATATAATTGTATACAATTCAGGCTGTTCTGTCGGTGATTTTCAATGCCCCCTAGTGATTTATGCATTCCGAAAAAATTGGTTTGTGATGGCCAAAACGACTGTAAAGACGGAAGTGATGAAAAGGATTGCGTTGTCAAAGGTGAAAAAGTAACACTCAAATTGTTTTTTTTATTTTATTAGGAAAAATTTCCTTTTCTATTATTATTATTATTATTATTATATTATTATTATTATTATTATTATTATTATTATTATTATTATTATTATTATTATTATTATTATTATTATTATTATTATTATTATTATTATTATATTATTTTAAGGTGTACTTCTTTTATATTAAATTGTTATTCTTAATGATAAGTATTAATCAATAAATACCATTGACAGAAGATCTAAATTAGATTATTAGGGTGGTGGCCTCAATTGAGGCCCCTTGTTACTGTGACCCAGGTGGATCTTTTGTGACACTCCCTTGTCTATTAAAATTCCTGGTTCAACCCGATTTTCCGCAAGAACCTCAGGACTGTTTTTGTACTTCTTTCCAAAGCATTTTTGTTTCGGCATTAGATCCGGGATTGCAGTGGCCATTTGTGACTTTAAATTGGCCAAGAAGAGTCAGTCTGATCGCACATGACATGGCCTCCCTTTTAATATGGAGATGCAAGGGAAGGAGTCCTATCAGTGCTTCCATGGCTGCAGTAGGGCAAGTATGCATTGCCCCTGTGATCGCTAGGCATGCAAGCCTTTGTAATCTTTGTAATTTATTTTGTGCAGTCCTTTGTTCCACCTTCGGCCTCCAAACGAGTGAGGCGTAGGTGATAATTGGTCTGACTACAGTGAAGTATAACCAGTTGTCACATTTTTGGTTTCATCCCTTATGTTTTGCCAAGCATTTTCCGGCAAGTCCATAGGACCATCATTCCTTTATCCACGACTCTTTTAAGGTGTGGATTCCAAGTAAGTTTTTGGTCTGGGATTACTCCCAGATATTTGACTTCAGTGAAGGGGTTTATAATGATTCCACCAATCTTGGAAGCTACATAGTTCAGCTTTATCTTCTTCGTGATAGGCACTCTAATTGTTTTGCTCGGATTGTTGTTCAGTTCTCTTTATAAACACCAATTGTAAGCAAGATTGAGGGCGTGCTGCATGACGAGGGCGTGCTGCATGACCTCCATTAGAACCTCTATGTGCTTGCCTCTATTGATAATTACAATGTCGTTAGCCTATCTTTGCACCTCAAATCCAGATTCGCTAAGTTTGGTGAGGAGGTTGTCAAATACCATGGTCCACAAAAGGGGAGATAGTACCCCTCCGTTAGGGCATCCCTTCACAGCCGCCACAGTAATTTTCTCCTCTCCCAGCCCAAACGTAATACGTCTCATCCTCAACATTGCCTTTATCCAGGTAATCGTTGAGGGCTTAACGCCTTTGGCGACAGCGGATTCCTAGCTCCGTTGTTGCGTATATG
>JABUQX010006254.1:27500-30000 GCA_015478945.1 Trachelipus rathkii
CGTCTTTTGAAAATTAACTTTGTTCTTTAAACTTGTATTTAAGCAGGTGTGTGTTTTATTATCTTTTAGACCCAAACTCATTTTAAAATCATAGTCATTTTAGCTGTTAAACGGTGCACAAGTTATCTGATTTGTATTAAAAGTGTTTTATTTTTACTAAGTGTATATCATATTTATAATAAATACTTACATTGAGGAATAATTATTAATTTCACTGGAATAGATAATAATTAATTCACTAGTTCATAAGCTAACCACCAGGGCTCAGCATGAGCCCCACCCTCACCAGCAAAGGCAGCCAACCCCGCACACCGCAGGTGCGCCCCGCCGCGTTCCCGCCCGCCGCGTGCGCCTGCAGGCGCATATTCGGTAACCGCCGCCGCGGTGCGCCCGGCAGGGCGCAATATTCTCCGCGTAACCGCCGCCGCGTGCGCCCGCAGGCGCAAATATTCCTCGCGAATTATTATTTAGAACACACATACACTGCAACAACACATCAACACACACCACACACATCACGCACACTCAACTTACACATATAACGTATAATTATTAAAACACTTTATTTTTATTTATTATATAAATAGGGTTATTTACTTCATGCCTATGGTTATTATTATTTTTAGAATACATATACAACACACACACACACACTCACAACACACACACACACACATGCGACCACACAAACATACACGCACACTGCACTTATATAATACACAAAGAACGTATAATTTATTAAAAACTTATTTTTATTTTATTATTATACTTAGTGTTATTTTTTTCATGCCTATTCAAAAAAATCCCCTAATTTTTTGTTTTTTATTTATTTTAAAATTTTTAAGAAAATTTTTTTTAATTCCACACACGCACACACACCACACACACACACACACACACACACACACACATCACACACACCACACACACACACACATCACACACTTACACCTACGCACCCACTCGATATTTTGATCCCTCAACTTTGATACCTCAGCTTTTGATGCCTCAACTTTGATGCACCAGCTTTGATGCCTCAACTTTAATACCTCAGCTTTTGATGCCTCAGCTTTGATGCCCCAACTTTAATAACTTAGCTTTGGCACCTCAGCTTTAGTGGTTCATATTGATGACTTCATCTTTAATGGGGTGCATCTTTGATAACACCTATATTGATTGTTATTCAGCTTAAAGCAGATACACTTAACCATAGACACTTACACTTACACTTATACACACGTACACTATATCTCTTATTCACACATACGCACGTACACATAGACACTTACGCTCTCCCATAGACACTTACACTCACCCGCACACACAATATATATATATATATATATATATATATATATATATATATATATATATAGTATATATTATATATATATATATATATATATATATATACTATTATATATATCTTATATATATATATATATATATAATTATATATATATTTCATTCGCGAGGGGCTATTGCGCGTGTGGGCCCATGCGGCCGCGCGCGCGGCGGCGGTTACGCGGAAATATTGCGCCTGCAGCGCACGCGGCGGGCGGGAACGCGGCGGGACGCACCTCGGGTGCGGGTTGGCTGCCTTTTGCGGGTGGGCTCATGCTGAGCCCTGGTTGGTTAGCTTATGAACTAGTGAATTAATTATTATCTATTCTAATGAAATTAATAATTATCCTCAATGTAAGTATTAATTATAAATATGATATACACTTAGTAAAATAAACACTTTTAATACAAATCAGATAACTTGTGCACCGCTTAACAGCTAAAATGACTATGAATTTAATTTAAATGAGTTTGGGTCTAAAAGATAATAAAACACACACTGCTCAATCAAGTTGAAAGAACAAAGTTTAATTTTCAAAAGGACGGATAAAATAATTCTCGACGCAATCGCATACGAGTCATATAGAGATAAGGATTACCCCGACCAATTAACAAGTAAGGAAAACATTTCCTTTTACCTGCTTAAAGGATCTTACCGATTCGCAGCATGTCTTCAGTTGGAAAATATAATTTATAAAAATAATAATAACAATGAATTCTTGTCTATACGGGAAATACCTTTTGACCTGGTATTAGGATTAAATTAGCATGGGATACAAAAAGGCCTATCCTAAATTTAGGCCTAAATTTAGGCCTAACGTAAGTTATTGCACCACATTTACAGAAAAAGGTCAGTTTGAAATATAATTTGACCTGGAATTAGGCTTAATTCGCCCCGGGTTACAAAAAGGATTATCCTAAATTTAGAACTAAAGTAGTTATTTCAACACATTTTAAAGAGAGGGTCAGTTCGTTAATCTGTAAGGAGTGAGGGTAGTTGTGTTTTCTCGTGATGGTTTGTCAATGTACATAATAATAATACATAATAATAATAAAGAAAACCCGAAATATTTAAAAAACTTGAAACTATTTTTAGTTAAACATCGAGTGAATAATATAAATTTAAGTGAATAATTGTTATTTTTAAACTAAAAAC
>JABUQX010006255.1:0-49060 GCA_015478945.1 Trachelipus rathkii
GGTAGAGTGAAGAAATAGTTGAAGAATGGATAATCTGCAGGTTATAGATGAAATTACTGGGTAAATGATCAAAGAACGGCTGCGAGATGGTGATTGATTTTGATTTTGGAAGTTGCTGTAATAAAAGCGCTTATGAGGGATTATAGTTCCCAAGGGGCCCATTGGAGGAGAAGAGTTATAGTAGCCCTTACTTTAAAGGGTAAGGAATAAGGGAACTGTAGAAATTAATGGGGAATTAGCTTTATTGAGTGTTGTTAGGGAAGATATATGCTGGTGTTTTGGTCGAAAGTGAGTGTGTGCGTCGAGTGACTGAAAGGACTGATGGTGAAGAACAAGGTGAGGTGCGTTTAGGAGTGCGTAGAGGATTTGTGGATCAAAATCTTTACATTTGAAACAAATGATTGAAGAAAATGAGGTTGAGAAGAATGATAAATAAATGTGCCTC
The DNA here is from genome assembly GCA_015478945.1 of Trachelipus rathkii. NCBI lineage: Eukaryota > Metazoa > Arthropoda > Malacostraca > Isopoda > Trachelipodidae > Trachelipus > Trachelipus rathkii. The sequence goes on from JABUQX010006255.1 coordinate 446, forward strand.
CCATTTAGGTTGTTTATGATTTGCCAATAAGAGACAGGCGATATGATAGGGTTAGTAGGGAAACTCTATGGCAGGTCCAAATAAATCAAATTGGTGTTAGTAATAATATGGTGTTTGGTGGTAGCTTCTGAATGGAATCAAAATAAGATTATGACGATAGCGAGGCGTTGTTGTTAGAATAAATTGGTGGAGATCAAAGTCATTTGTTTAGTATTAATGATAGCGACGTGAGGCCATTGTGTATGTTTATGTCTCCTTGGTTATTCAATTTTTGTATACTCCCCGGATCGGGTGTTATGAAAAGAAATTCGAAGTGGGCGATAGGCAGGAAATGGTTTAGAATGATGGAGAATGGAGATGAGTGGAGGGTGCCTATATTATTATATGCGGATGATTTGGTTTTGTGTGGTGAATCTGAGAGAGTTTTAGAGAGGATTGGTAGAGAGGATTTGGCAGGTGTGTAAAGGGAGGGGTTTCAAAGTAAACGTATCTAAGAGTAAGGTTATGGTTGGTGAGTGAGGACAGTCCTAGGTGTGAAGTCTTGTTAGATGTGAGCAACTGGAAAAGGTGTCTGAGTTTAAATATTGGGGTATGTGTTGGATGAGAAGGGAAACGGATTGATGCAGTAGTGTAGTAGGAAAGAATTGTGAATGGCAGGAAGGTTGCTTGGGCAATTAATTAAATCGTTGGTGAATGTTAAAGGGACTAAGTCTTGAGTGGCGCTAGGGGTCTTCCATGGGGGTATGTTGTTACCTGTGTTATTGTATATAGTGAGACTATGGTTGGAATAAGAATTATATATCTAAAGTTCAAGTTGCTCAGATGGACAATCTTAGGGCATGTTAGGTGTAGGAGAAGAAATGATAAAATGAGGAATGACGTATTAGAGAGCTGTGTAGTGTAAAGAATGAGTTGCGTGATGAGAATAAATGAAAGTATGTTGAGTGGTTTGGGGTCATGTGGAAAAGATGATGATAGTCGGTTGGTTAAGCGGATGTTATAGCGGTGGGTGTGCTGTTGGGAATCGACCGGCGGAGACCGAAGAAAAAGTGGATTGAGTCTAAGTGAACGAATGTCTGAAGGAGAGGAAATGTGAGTTTTGGAGGAGGCGAGAATAAAGGTGCATAATAGGAGTGAATGGCGGGGTTGTATGAGGGAATAGGGTTGTGGCCCACCCTGGCCAAGGGCAGAACCCTTAAATGACGATTTACCATAGTGATGGTCCGTTGCGGTCCCATGAAGCTCTAGGGTGGATTTTCTGTCTGTGACGATTTCTCACTAATTAATGGTACAGAGGGGGCGGTAAGGCTAAGGTTTTATATAAGCCTTTTTACTTAATCTTCCTTACGTGCTTTCCTTTTCGATGCATGACACGCACCTTACCCCCAGTTCTTGCGGAAAAGAGGAAGATAAAGAAAGAAAGAAAATAAATATCTTTCATTAAATATCTTATTACTACTTCAATTAGAAATATTTTTTATGAAAACCTTATTAACACTTTTATAATAATAATAATAATAATAATAATAAAATAATAATAATAATAATAATAATAATAATAATAATAATAATAATAATAATAATAATAATAATAATAATAATAATAATAATAATAATAATTATTGATCTTTACAATTATATATGTTGCAATAATTTTAGATTAGTTTTTTTGAATATTTTGCTGAATTCCAAAATTCTAACCACACCCAAAAAAAACCAAAGTGGGGTTTTTTTCAAGAGAAAAGGTTTTGAATTTCTGAAAATTTGCCCGTCTAAATTTTTGAGGTTTAAAGAGAGGACAAAAACAAACAATTTTTTGCTTACCAAACATGTTGTTTTTATTTTCAAAGTATTTGTTACCAAAATCATCTGTTCCCACTAACCTTCCATGCATTAGCTCATCCATTCTGCAAAAGAAGGGATAATTAAGATTTTAACCTATAGCTTCTCAACTGCATTAAGCTGAAAATTAAGCTCATGATCATAATTTATTATATACAAATTATTTTAATTTCAGCCTTCAAAAATTATTAATAATAATAATAATAATAATAATAATAATAATAATAATAATAATAATAATAATAATAATAATAATAATAATAATAATAATAATAATAATAATATCATTGGTCAGCAGTTATTATTATTATTATTATTATTATTATTATTATTATTATTATTATTATTATTATTATTATTATTATTATTATTATTAATTTTTGAAGAATGAAATTAAAATAATTTGGATTCTTTTATAATTTTTTGTATAAATTTAATTTTCAGCTCAAAGAAGAGATTTTACAGACTCAAAATGTGGGAGAAGCTACAATATATTGTTCCATTTTGACTGTGGTTTTACTTGATCCCTTGCTATTCTATGAAGTTTTACCAAAAAACAATTTCACAGAATAAGTCAGAATAAATTCCTTACTTTATTATCTTCATTATAATGTATTAATTACTATATTTGGCATAAAATATTTAAGACTGTTCATTAATAATAATAATATAATATATATAATATATAATATAATATTATATATATATATATATATATAATATATATATATATATATTATTATATACTACTTATATTATATATTATATAAAATGTGTTATTATTAATTATATATATATATATTTATATTATAGTAGTATATATATATATATATATATATTAATATATATATATATAAATAAACAATATAATATATATATATATATAATATTATATATATAATATACTATATATATTTAATATATATATAAGCCTAATAATATAGTATTTCAATTAATTACTAAATATTTTGCATAAATATTTGAATCACTATCATATAATATATATATATATATAATATATATATATATATATAAATATAATATATATATATATAATATTATATATATATATATATATATAATATATTATATATATAAGTATTAAATAGCGGATGAGAACAGGGTTGGTTAATGTCTCCTTGCGTATATCAACTTGTATATTGGATGGGTTATGAAAGAAATAGAGGTGATGGGTGTGGATGGCAGGAAAATGGTGTTAGAATGATGCGGAGATGGGAGATGAGTGGAGGTGCACCTACCTATTATATAGCAGAATGATTTAAAAAGTTTCGTTGTGTAGTGAATCTTGTTAAAAGAGAGTTGAGAGGATTTGGCTAGCCCCAACCGATTTTGGCAGGCGTGTGTAAAAAAGGAGGGGCTTTGAAAGTAACGTGGATAAGAGTAAGGTATATGGTTGTGAGTGAGGACAGTCCTCAGTTGAAGTTATGTTAATGGTGAACAGCATTAACAGATGGTGAACAGCTGAAAACAGTGTCTGAGTTTAAATATTTAGGGTATGTGGTGGATGGATGAGAAGGAACGGATGATGCAGGAGTGTAGTAGGAAAGTTTAGTGGTGGAAGTTGGCTGGGTGGCTGGGCCAATTAAATCGTTGGTGAAGGTAAAATGACTAATCTGAGGTGCTAGGGGTCTGAGATGAGCCTTATGTTTGTTACCTGTGTTTATTGTATAGTAGTGAGACTATCCTCTGGAATAAGTAAGAAGTATAGATCTAAAAGTTCAATGTGTTCGATGGACAATCTTAGGGGTGTGCTAGGTGTAGGAAGAATTGGATAAATGAGGGAATGAACTTATTAAGAGAGTGTGTCCGTGATGCACAGAAAGGGTAAATGAGGAGAATAAAATGATAAAAAGTATGTTGAGGTGGTTTGGTCATATGGAAAAGCTATAGAATGATAGTCGGTTGGTTAAGCGGATCGATAGTGGTGATGAGTGTGTTGGAATCCGACCGGCTGGGAGACCGAAGAAAAAAGTGGATTGAGTCGGAAACGAATGTTTGAAGGAGAGAAATGTGAGTTTGGAAGGTGCGAAGAAAGGTGTTTAACAGGAGTGAATGGCGGGGATTGTGACGGGGGTATGGTTGTGGCCCATCTGGAAGAAAAACAGGGATAGATACCCTTACATTGAATCGATCTCACATCCTGCATTGTCATGTTCCATGAAGCTTTAAAAGGTGGAATTTTCGACTGCGAATTGAGTTCTCACTTAATTAATTTGGTACTGAGGGGGCGGTTAGCTGGGCTTCCTTTTTCGACTTATGTCATGTTCTTCTACTGCTTTTTCTTTTCGGATGCTCTCGTCACGCACCTGACTCCCATTCTTGCGAAAATAGAAGGGAAAGATCAAATGAAAGAAAAAAGAACAACCTATTATATATATATACTATATATATAATATATACTAATAAAATTATATATATATAATATATTATATATATAAATATATATATATAATATATATATATTATACTAACCTATATATTATATAATATATATAAAATAATATAAAGTTGAACTAAATAAACCATATAGATAAGGAAAAAATAAATCTGGAAAACTGTTAAAGGTTTATAAAATTAAGTATTAATGACCTTTTAATACCTAGGTAATTAAAGTGGGAGACACTCCGGTGTTATAAATAATGTAATAGTTTCCTCCCCTCACACCAATAGAATGTAGGGCCCTGGTTACTCAGACTTCTGAGGAAGAGTTCGTTGCCCCTGTTGGTGCAGGGATGCTCGACAAAGTTACAAGGAGTGGACTCAGATGACTGCAAAATTTGCAGACTCCTACGATCTCCCAGCAGCACTTACCCCTGTTCGATGTTTGTAGAGGTTTAGAGTTAGGCATCTTTAAAAGAATGTATCTATAAAAATTTAATACCTAATTTATTTAATTTTCTAATAAACCTAATGATTATAGTTCAATATTTAAACTTTTTCTTATTTATCTTCTTTATCATAAACAATTATCAATAACTTATTCATCTCTCAAATATTAAATACTTAATATATATTACATTTGAATATTTATTGCGAGAATCTCATTAAATATGATGCTAAATATGAGTTGTAAAAGTAAAAAAGCAGCAGTTTTAGTATTTCACTTTTTCTGAAGATAAAAATTATTACTATATGCAATGTAGAGGCAGAAGGAGAAAAATGTCAATCAAATCAAACTGCAAGAACAGGAAAAGAGCACCTGGGAAGAAATGCTCCTAGCAGAACAAGCAATTTAAAGCGTCATGTACAACGCTGTCATTTAGAAATTTTCAAAATCGTTGAAGAAAAAGATAAGGAAATAAATCAACGTGATTCAAACAAAAGACTTTGAAGAAAAAATAGAAGAACGCTCAGGGATCAATTGTTAAATATTTTGAACCCCAAAAGGTAACTGTCTTCATGACTAGTGAACTATTAAGAGCAATCCATTATTAACATGGTTGTAAAACGTGGCATTTCCCTAACTTTTTTCTCATCTGAGGAATTCCTGACATTAAACGGAGAAATGGCTAGAAAACTAGGTGTTTCTCTAGAAAGACATGATATAAGAGACATGGTGGTTAAAGAAGCTAAAAGCCAAAAAGAAAAACTAAAGTTGAATCCTAAAGGAAAATATGCTTCCTTAAAAATGGATGCCGGCACCCGTCAGAGAACAAATTATTTTGCTTACAAACATTCAGTTTTTGAGTGATGAACACAAAATTATGGTGAGAACTTTGTCAGTAACAGATACAAGGTTGCAACATGACAGTAGTTTTATTCGTGGTCTTGTTGAGGAGGTTATTAAGAATTATGAAATTGAGAAAAAACAAATCCTAGCTATAGTCATGATAAAAGCTCTGGAAAAATCAAATGAATCCATGGAAATGGAAAATATTGCTTTTTTTGACTGATCTCAAATTTCACATCATATTGATGTACGTGCATACATTTCTGTTTATGGGATAGGAGAGATAAGGAAGAACATTATTGCAAAAAAATTACAGAGTGCAGAATATTGTCATTGCTGTAAGAACACCAAAAGTGGATAGTGTTTCAGCATCAAGCAGGTAAGGGTGCCATAAAAGATCAAGTCACAAGATGGTCTAGCAATTATCTCGATGATTGAAAACTTCTTGGAGTAAAACCATTCTGGAAGATATGGCAAATCCTAATGTAACAATATTAATTAGCCGTGGTACTACTATCCCAGTCATTGAACGCTGTAAAAAAATTGAGGAGTCGGGTGTTTGTGATAATGTCCTTTATTTGGGGGTGTCAGCCGTGTTCACCTGCCACCAAGGCAACCACCCAATGCCAGACGTCTGGATGGTGAAAGTTCATGCAGTGTCTAGTGTCAGCGTATTTTTGCAACTCCCCCAGCCCTGCTTGGTGCTAAGGCAAAAATTTAAAATGCTGGTGAGAACAAGCATCTCTATAAATTTTGAGTAATCTCTTAGATTTGTTCATGAGGTTGAGATTAAGATAAGAATATAGCCCCAATTGACCCTTTCCCACTCCATCACCTGGAAAGTCAGATGGAAAACCAGGACAGACAAACCTACTTCGCATCACAATGGCCTTGATTATAGCGAAAACTAAGTTCCACAAATGAAGATAAGTACCCTAGCAAATTAAAGGAACCTCGGATGGTTTACTGGGGCCGAAACTTTCCTTTCCCAAAGGGAAAAAGAGAAAAAAAAAGGAATAAAACGAAATAATAAAATGGAAAAAACAGGAAAGCCAATAAAAAGCCAAGGAAAAAAAAAAAAAAGAGGAATGGTTTGAAAGATGTTCACATAAGAAATGAGCAGATATGCAACTAATGATTTAAAAAGTCTGTCCATTGTAATAGCAATAATAATAAGGAGTGATGCAACAATTCATTACAGGTTGCCCTATCTCTGCATAGTGGCATATACGATCTTTATGGAGAATGTTCTCAACATGTTCGAGGACAAATTTTTGGTGTAAAACCCTCGTGATTCCATCCATACTATATATTAGGTGGCCATAATCCAGACTTTCCTCGAATCCTCAATCAAATCTATATATTGACTTAAATCAGAGATGATTTAAATCAAATTTGATTTTTTTTTATGAAAAAAAAACTAACGAGTTGATTTTTTTGGGCAAGCCTACGGAGACTAAATTTTTTTTTTAATTCCTCACTATCTATTACTAGGTTCAACACCTAATTAATGATAGGTATATTTCATACTATATAATAAGCAAATTTCATCAATGTAGTTTTCAAATCATTTTTCGAAGTGAAATTGTTGACTACTATTACATTTAGTTAGAATATTAACATACTATATGAACATAAAAAAACTGCAAGACCTAAGTTAGATTTAGCATAAAGTTAATAAATCTACGACACTACCTAACACCTTATGAGAATAAACTCAGGTTACCTAAATTAAGGAAATATTAACCCTAATTTTATCAAAATAATAAAAAAGGCAATTTGTGTCTAAAAAAATCAAAGTATTATTAAGAAGAGAGTCAAAAAATCATGGACATTTTGGATTTTTTTGATTATTTATTTGGACCAATTTTTTTTTTTTCTTAAATTAATAATTATTACTAGTTATAACCTGATTAATGGTAAGATTATTTCATCTATAATAATAAGCAAACTCATCAAATCATTTATTATCAAATTTTCAATAAAGAAATATAATTAAAATTAGATTTAGTTCAGATTTGGTAATCTTATATCTATGTATCAGTTTCATTGTATCCTAAATCACCCAACCTCCTGAGCTTACCTCATACCAAATAAGTATATATATATTAGTAATAAATATGTATAATATATTATATAGGTAAGGGTATATATATATATATAGTATAGTAATAGTATATATTATTTTATATATATATTTATAACCGTCAATTGAGGCAAAAGGGTTCATTTTTTTGTGTTTTTTAGACAAATATTAAAGCTGCCAAAATTCCATTTTTTAATTATATCAAAATTAAATGATAATATAAAACCTTAATTCATAACAATACTATGGTAAAGTAAAAAAAATAGAAACTTTCCTTACAAATATAACTTATTTTGAACTTTTACAAAACCGTTTTGCAAAAAAAAAAATAATGGGTTTGGAAAAGGGTTCATATCTGGGGAAAAGGGTTCACCATTTTGAGTTTTTAAAAAATATAAATTGCCAAAATTCCATCTTGTACGTCACACGACACTTCAATGATAAAATTAAAATCTTTTTACTTCATTAAGAATACTATGTTAAACTTCCAATCATAAAAAACTTTCCATTACACCCAATATAACTAGACCCATATTTTTGAACTTTTGCAAAAAAGGGTTGAAAAAATTTTAAAATTGGGGAAGGACAAATGGAAGCGTTTCACATACCAAAAATGAGAGGGGGAAAAAATTGTTTTTTAGAAAAAGTTGTCAAAAAACTTATACAGGAAATACCTTAGAGAACAATAGACCCTTTTAAAGTCTTGTTTTGAAATAAAATGTCCCTTTAAGTAATTCATGTTGTAGTGTTTTGGACCATCTAACAGAAATGAATAAAGACTAATTTTTTTGTTTCACATTTTTATTTAATTTAAAACTCAAAAGCAATTGAAATAAACTATTTAAATACAAAAAAATACATTTCTAATATGTGAACCCTTTTCACCCCACATGTGAACCCTTTTGCCCCTGTTTAAAAAAATTGTTTTTTAAAGAATGTTCTAATAATAAAATTAAAATCATCCATTTAAATATATATAGTATTTGCTTAGAATTATTTAACGGCCTCATTGGGAGTTCAAAATATTTTTCTTTTTTAAAAATTAAAATCCTCGAAAAAAAAAAAATTTGAAATCACGATATATTTCATTAAAAACGAAAAAAAACTTAAATTGTGTTCTAAATTTCAGATGTTAAAGTTAAATGTGTAAATATTTTTCAAAATTAAATTTTTGGAAAAAAGGGGAAATATTTTAAAATGTAGCTATTTTTTAAATGATTACTATCTTAATATCTAGTCACCAAAAAAATTCCAAGTTGAAAACTGTTTTCTACCTAGAGAACACTAAAGCCTCATTTGACGGTATATAATATATATATATATACTGAGATATATTATATATATATATATATAATATTATTATATATATATATATATATATAAAGGTATTATATCATATATATAATATTTTATTATATATATATATATTATATGAAATATCAAGTATAGCATGAAACGGAAAAGGATCATTTAAAAAAAATAATTAAAACAAACTTTTATATTTATAGCTACTACTAAACTTATTATTATTTAGGTAATAATTAGGATTATTCATAAATTTTCACATAATAATAATTTTATAATAATAATAATAATAATAAAAAGGCAATTTGTGCCTTAAAAAGTCAAAGAAATAAAAAATCATTGAATTTTTTAATTTTTTTTATTTTTTAGGGAATTTTTTTTTTCTAAATTATAGTTGGATTACTAGTTAACACCTGAAAATTAATTATAAGTATATTCATCTATATAATAAGCAAATTCCTCTATGTATGTAGTTTTCCAATTTATTTTCAATTAAAGAAATAAATAAATTAGATTACTCAGATTTATACATATATGGATGAGTATATATATTATAAATAACTTAATTAAACTAAATGATAATTTTTCCTTTCTTAAAACTTATTCATAATTAGAAAATAATTAGGATTATTTTACTAATTTTATCAACAAATAATAATTACTTTCAACAAAGGGCAATTTGTGCCTGAAAAAATCAATAAAAATTCATTTGATTTTTTTATTTTTTTTATTTTTTTAAAAAAATCAAAAAAATCACCAACCCTGCATCATCTCATTGGAAATTGGAGTCTAATCTTTGTCTCAACAACACTCACTTTCACTTATTCTTCTCCAACGCTCCTTATAAGCTATAAGGAGGTTGGGAGAGAATTTGGAGAGTAAGTGAAAGTGAGTGTTGTTGAGACAAAGATTAGACTCCAACCTTTTTAGATGAGATGTATGTATGTGAAATCACCCCAAATTCTCAAATGCGAAACATACTCCATAAGACGTATAATGCCACTATGCAGAGAAAGCAACTGTACTAGCATAAAGAAGTTCTGAAGGTGCCTCAAAGTCTCTAACCTCACAGAAGCAAGTTTAGTGAAATAAGCAATGTGATTCACAAAAGAAAGATATGCAGAAAACAACTCCAAGAATATTAAGTACAGATGAATGTGAGGATTGTGTTGTTTTCTCAAAGATAATTAATAGTTAGGTGTGGTGAACTAAATCATCCATTAAGTAAAAAACAAATTGAGTTTTTAAGACATTAAAAACAACCATGTTTTTATTTATTTTATTTTAGCCATCACTTACAAGCAAGGACCTATTGATAGAGGGAACTCAAAAAAAAAAAAAAAAAAAAAAACTGAAGAAAAACCACTACAGCAAACATGGCCTATATTCAAGATAGATACCATAATTAACATACCTATAAAGTTTATACAAGCTTGCTCGTATGCCACCATGTTCCTTTATAATTCGAAAGAGGAGACCGATTTTATCAATGCCAAGATATTTGATTATAGACATTGTATATTTGTTAATTTATTAGAATTAGTAGGATTTATGCTGAAATTTGAGACATAAATAATAATAGTATACATCACTTCAGTAGTTAAAATTATTTGTTAATGAAAAAAATATAAGTTTTCTTATTCTTTCAAGCAACTTAGCAAGCCTCTAATAATTCTATCCTTACTCTAATTTTATGTGTTAAAGAACTATTAAAAAATTAATTTTTTTAGAAACTTTAAATATCAAAATAGATTAGGTATATATTAGTAATACAATTATACACCTGAAAAAAAAAAAGTACTATTAAAGAAAACTAGACAGCTAACAATGAATATTCAACAACTTTTCTACACAGAAAAATATAAAATCAAATAAAACAATAAGAGCCTATAGCTATACTCTATAATTAAAAAACCTTTATGTAAATATAAAGCTACTTAAGTAAGTAATCAAAGAAGAGATACAGTACTGTTTGCATTCATAAGTGTTTATAGATAGAGAACTTTTATGTCAGTTAAAAGTTAAGAAATTTCAGAGTATGGGTTTTAGAGATGTTAGTGATAATCTGGAAATTATTATATAAAATAATATAAACAAAAATATATAAATTTATATACATCTCTCAATAAACATTTTCCCCACTTGTAAAAAAGCAATATTTTATTATACCTGTATATATACTGTATATATGGTAATATATTGTATGACTCTCAGCATGTTTTTAGATGGGGTAGATCATATCTGACAAACCTAATAGAATTTATGGAATATATTACTGACTGCATTGACAGAAGAAGAGGAGATCCAGTTGATATTATATATCTAGACTTCAACAAAGCCTTTGATAAGGTTCATCACATAAGGCTGATGCAAAAGTTATTGCAATGTGGTATAGATGGAGTGGTATATGGTTGTGGAATAGAAGGCAGTGTGTACTATTAATGGTAATGAAGATATGAAGATATGAAAAAATCAGAAATTAAAAAATTTATTTGGACTAAAATATTTCAATTTTAATTTGATAAAATAGCCTATTAAAAATTATTATTAAATTTATGATTCTAAACTGAGGGGTGTAGCATTAAAACAGATGAAACCTATTCTTTTCGCAAAAATATAATCTTTTTTGTAAACATTTCAAAATTTGGACTTTTGATACAAGTATCTTCAAATCTGCGCAGTAAAGGTTGGACTTTGAAATAAATACATCCTAGGACTTACCCTTGAAAATGGGTTATTTCAAATATCGCTCCCGGTAGGCTGGGAAACCTTCAGATATTTTGTTTTTCTTCTCAAAGGGGTAATTATTGAGTTCAACAGATTCTAAAAAAAAATCGATATTTTTTTTAAAAATCAATGTTTTGATATTCCTAGAAGCAACTTTGAGAAATGTTTTTAATAAAAAATTGAATTTTATATTTGAAAAATCAGGCAAGGTTATGATGAGTTTGGCTTTAAGTAGACAGATTTTATTAAGTATAAAGAAAATTGAGTCGAGTAGACCTAAACTATAATGGGCCCTAAAAACAAAATTTTAAAATCCAAAATAAAAAATTAGTAGATTGATTACATTTTATATATGAGAAAGGTTTGGCATCCACTCTTTTAGGTACTATTTCCATGGGTGGATGAAAGATATATAAGAAAACTGCAATTATCAGATGAGAAAAGAGTATAGATAAGTTTGTGTAAAGGAGATCTGTTGAACTCAATAAAACCCAATAGTTATATTGTTAAATGAATGTAAAACTATAGTGTAACATAATAATAATAATAATAATTAATAATAATATAATAATAACAATTAATGATTAATAATAATAATAGAATAAATAATAATAAAATAATGAATAATAATAATAATATAAATAGAAATAATTAGGTAGATATAATATATAATAATAATATAATAATATAAGTATATATATAATATATATAAGTATATATAAATTATATATATATATAATACTGATATTATATAATATTATATATATATATAATATATATATATATATATAATCTATATACATTCTAAGTCTTATTAGTATCCTGTGTATATTATATAAGTATTATATATAATAATATATACCTAATATAATATATATATATATATATTTAACTAAAATATATTTATACGAATATAATATATGTAATTTGTGCCTATTATGTATTATAATGTTATGTAATGTTCTTTCTCTATTTTATATATGAGTATAATAATATATATATATATAAATATTAATAATTTATAATAATATATTTATATATAAATATAATATATATAATAATATATAAACTAATATTAGTATATATATATATGGTAATTGTTTACCCAGAGGGTTTGTCACCCATGAAAAAAATCGAAAATCACAGGATATACTCTAAAAATATAATTTAATTGAAAATATGAACCACAGGAAGATTTGTCGCCTTCTTCTTTTAGGATAAAAAAAGTTACAGCCTGCTCAAAGTTGATTAAAAATCCCATAGACTTTTCATTATTGATCGATCCAGGTTAGTCTCAATTTTCAGGCCCCCTCTAACGTCAGGTTATGATAAGTTCCTTCGTAGGTGGGTATACATCAAATGAGAAGAAATTATTTTCTTATAGTAGAGCCATTAACAAATAACTTATTTCATAACCTAACTAGGGATGCGCGCCCTAAAACGAGCACATGAGGGTTAATTAAACACACTACTAAAAATTCCCTTCTCCCTCAATAAAATATAAGGAGATAAATAGTCTTATAGGGAGGAAAATTTTTTTTTTTTTTTAATGGCTTTTGTGTTCTGCTAACTTTTTTTTTTCCTAAGGAGACTGCCGCATTTCGCTTACACCACTCTAATTCCCTCTTTGATTATTATTTTCTTTAGTTATAATATCTCTGGGTTATTTTCAAAATATATAAAAAAAAAATTTTTTGTTTTTTTTATTTTTAAATACAAATCCTTTATGGAGTTTTTAATTACAAACTTTGATGAGAGCTGTAAACTTTTTTTTCCTAAGATAGAGAGCGACGAATTTTCGTTTTATTCACTATATTTTATTTATATATTTTTTTAGAGTAATCCTGTGAAATTTTATAAAGAATCTTAGGGTGGTGACAACCCTTCTGGTTAATAGATATATAGATATTAGTAAACATATATTATCACATATATATATATAATATAAAATATAATATTAAATATAATATGAATATAATTAACATTTTATATAGGTATATATATAGCAAGAAATATATTAGAAAATACGTATGGATATATTAATTAATATATATTAATAATATATATATATATATTATAATAAATATATATAATATATATTATATAATATAAAAATGCTCAGAATAGCTCTAATTGTATATAATGAGAAAATTAGTGATCAATAGTTAACACCAAACAGAAGAGAGTATTCAGAACCTGGTCCCAGTGTTCTCAACAACTGGGCGAGGCTCGAATCATTTGAAGGCGGTGGCCAAAGAATGAAGCTATTCTCTCCTTGCTATGCGATTTGTTTCCCGGCATGTTTTGGACGTTAAATCTTGATTACACACCCTCCTTGATTAGGGCTCCAGCCCCCCGAACAATTGTGTAGCGTTCCATAAGTAATGTGAAGGAGGAATTTATAAACATTACTTTGTAGAAAAAGAAATAAGAGGATATTGGCTAACAGAGCAGCAGATATGAATAAACTTTCCGTCACTATTGTCTGAAACTTTTAAACATAATTAAATTTACAAAAAGATGTTGCGTTTTTTTTTTTTTTTTTTTTTTTTTTTGCGTTTTTCTTATTATATTTTGTTTGTATTTTACAATTAAAAATTCAAACACTCAAAAATAGGAAAATAAAATAAACGTTGTGTGGAAAATAAGAACTTTTTTGTTTAATAATTCGTTCTGTAGTTTGGAAGTATTAATGGAAGAAACAGATCTCTCACGTTCTCAAAAGTTCCATTGTTGAAAGCCCAGACAGAAGTTCATTGAGAAGAATCTACCACAATACAATACTCAATGACCCAAATGTTTTGCGAAATAAAAAATAACACACCTCTTAAAGGAAAAATTTACCCTTCATCCAATATAACAGCGCGCTATTATATACTAATCATATATGATATAATATATATATTATATATAATTATATATATATTATATTTATATATATTATATATATATATTAATATAATATATATATTATATATATATATATATATAATATATGGAATTATTATACTCATTATTATTATTATATGTAATATATTCAAAATAATACTATTATCCTCATAATATTTCATCTTCAGTGATTATGAGTGAGTTTGAATACCCTGATATAAACTAGTATATATAAATACTACTAATTAAAATATTAATAACTATTATTATTATTATCCTTATCTTAATACCAAATATAATATATATATTATATATATAGTATTCTATATATATATTATATAATTAATATATATATAATACTATATTAATATAAATATATGTATTAAATATATATTAATATTAATATATTATAATATAAATATATATAATTATTAAAATATATATATATATATATATATTATAATATTTATATATTATATATATCAAGAGGTGGGCAAATAAAGTCACTAAATTTTTATAGTTGATTTTTATTGAAAATAAAATCAACTAAATATTCACTGAAATTCACTTCTACCAAACACAAGTAAATTTTAATTAAAAATCTAAAAACTCAAATCACCTTTAGTCGGTGATTTAGATCATAAATAAATATATAATATACTAATCATATAAATCTACAGTACTCTGTCATTATTAAAGTATATAATAGTATAATTTGTGATTCAAAATCACTCTCAAATAATTATACTAATATTCATTATTTTATTAATATATTTAATATATAAATACAATAGTATATATTATATTATTATATAATAAATATATATATAAATATATATAATACTAATATATATTATATATAATATATATATATATATATATATATTAATATATATTAAATATAAGATAATATATAATTGAGGAGAGTGGATAAGTAAGTGAGCAGAGAATATAGAGAGAGAGAGATAGTAAATTTAGGAGGAGAAAAAATATTTAATAAAGATAGAGAATATGAGAGTAGAATAAAAGAACAAGGTTGAATTTATCCAAAAATAATGCTTTGAAATATATATATATATATATATATATATATATATATATATATATATTATACTAATATATATATTATGATGAGGTGATTTACAATATAATTGTACTTGAAATATTAAGGTATTTAGAATAACGTTATGTATATAAATAATAAAGCATCTGAAATCTGTCGTTCTCATCTTAAGTTAAGTTTCCTTATAAATTTCGCATTTTATAACTTGGTTTATTAAATTTGCTGTTTATGGTTCCCTGTGTAGAAACTGATGCTGTTCGAATTTAAAATTTATCTGAACTAGTTTTGTTTTCTCCTCTCCTTGTGGGTTTGCTTTTTATCATCTTCCTTGGCTGTAAATGAGAAAGAGCCTTTGCGTGTACTCGAAGTCGTCCGGTCGGAGCTGCGTTATTGAGGTTGAATGAGGTAGTATTCACTATTGTTCTAAAACACATTCTGGTACCATATCATAAGCCGAAGTAGCCTCCTCTAGTAAAGGATAGATTTACTTTATATTTACATTGGGTCTGAAAATAATTGAATTAAATTAAGCCAGGTACCGTACTTCCAAGTTGCGTTAAACTTCTTTGTAAATGTGAAGATGGCGTTTTTTCATGAACCTTCTATAAGTGATGTTGCAAGGCACCAATTTGGTTGTCCTCACCTCCCTACTTGGTGAGACTGTCGGTTTTGTTTTCTTTCCGTTCAAGCTTTGTCCTACCTTCTTGATTTCTTATTGAACTTTCAAAAGAAGTATTGAAGTAAGTCTTAGAAATGATTGCTCTCGTGTGGCGTCCTTTCTTGTTTCTCTCCTTCTCTCCTCTTCTCTTGTCCTTTCTCCCTTCCTCCCTTTCTTATTTACTACCTCTCCTTCTCTTCACTCCTTGTGGCATGCTCTATCTAGCTACTTCCATACCTCTCAATTTTTAACAATTCATGATGTACACACAGATGCAAATCCCTCTCTCTATATGCATCCTTTTCTCTCTCTCAATTCATCTCATAGTATCCAGCTCGTGTCTCTTTCTTTTGCTAGTTTGTGCTCCTACTTTATACCCTTTAGCTTCAATATTCACTGATACGTATAAACTTATTTCAAAATGATATATAATATAAGTGTAAGCAGTATTTCTTCATACATGTGAATTATTCTGATTTCTATTGTCGAAAGAGATTCCTGGGTTAACTAAAATGATTGATAATATATATTATATATAATATGTAGTCAAAAACAATCCATATAATTAAAACATTAGTTTCCTCTTCCTGCCATAAACTAAATATTTTAATCAAGGCTTAAGCAATAGTATAGTTATTCATAATCAAACTTAATAACATTATTCTAATTATTAAAAGATACAGAATTCAATTTTCTCTTAAAAATACATTAAGGAAGCTTAATTAGCTATATACTTTGCATAATTATAATATGTCTTAATACTTCTTTCCATAAAGTTGTTTTGTATTTGAAGTAATATAAATTAGAGAATTTATACTAAGTACTATTATATGAATTTCCACCTCGTTAATTAGCTAACTGATATCAGAAGTCTATAATATTATTTTACCATATTAGAATAGAATTATTATATTATTTCAGAACTCTTGGGTATTTTCCTGTACTTGATAATATTCTCAAATGAAGCTGTTATAAGCATTTCCCCATAATATTAATACTGCAGTAGTATTAACTTACTGTAATTACTGGATTTTTTCAATTTAGCTTTTGCTAAGCGTCTGTTGTTATGCAACCAAATTACATAAGATATGACTTAGCCACATCTAAGTAAATGGCTTGGAAGTTAGTAATAAATCGTTCTTACAGGTGTGCCTGGGTTAATTGACCAATTGTCAGCTTATAAAATGGTTGTTTTTAATTTTTAACTTCAATTTCCAAACTGTTAATGAACATTAAATGATAAGGTAAATATAAAATTTAAAGTCGAGAAGGAAAATTTCTTGTTTGAATATTTCACGGAGTTACGATAGAATCAGGGTAAAATGTATTTAATCATTAACTTTACGATTTCAGTGATTTTAGTGAGTTTCTTGGATTTCTAAAAACAAAAATCACATGGATTTTCGTTGATTTCCTTAAATCAATGAAAACTCCAAAAATCAACCTTAACTTATGATACTGCGTGATTTTCAAAATCATTAAAACAAATCATGATTTTGATCCTATTAACCACTATTTGCCTGACCTGATTTGATTTTGAAAATCAATATATCAATCCACCATCCCCTTCTAGGCCTACTCTTTACGCTATATATAATATACTGGCTATATAAAAAATATAATATAATTATTGTAACCTGAGTCTATTCCTTTATACTTTTAATTATACCGTTAATAAATTCTAGTGTTGAGTATTATTATACTATTATATATATATTATATATATATTATATATATATATATATATATAGAGTGACGTGAGTATACTTATATATATATATATATATATATAGCTTACATAAATATGGTTATTGTGAAAATTACTTTTTGCATTTCTTGAGAAGTTGTAATGTTAATAAAGAAGATATATTAGATATATAATATATTATAGATATATAGAAAGATATATAGATAGAATAGATAGAAAGATAGATAGGAGAGAGTATATAAAAATGATATAATATAGAAAACCGTGATTATGTTTTGAAGACCCGGCAAAGTGTTGGATTATTTTTGTGTGTTGTGTTTTTACTATATTTTCGTAGTTATTAGATCGCATAACAGTCTAATTTAAAAGGGTGACGACGGAGTGAATTCAACCGAAAAAAAAAGAAGAAGAAAAAAATATATGAAGGACCAGTACTTTATACGGACTCACGTCAGTTGGTAATAAGAGAAGAGATTTTTTTTTTTTTTTTAAACTAAAGGAATACCCAAGTGAAATAAACCGATATAAACGTATAGGCAGGTAAGTTCGGGGGGTCTCCGGCCTTCCGGAGGTGAACGTAACATGATATAGGTTAGGACTATTTCCCCCCCTACGCGGGTAGTGAGGGCGTTTCATCTCGAGAACCCCCCGCTCTTTGGTTATATGGGTAATGCGCGGGGGTTTCTCCGCCCCTCCCCTACGGGGTATGTGAAAAAACGTCTCACCCACCCATCTTTGACCTCACGTTCGTCATCGTAGCCCTACCGAATTGTTTTAATTTATTTATTTATTTTTTTTTATAATTATTATTTAATAATTATATTTTACTAAAAATTTTGTATATAAAGCTTTACAGTAAACATACTTTTGGAATCCATAATGTAATATTTGTACTTTTCGAATAAGATAATTTTAATTTTTATGAAAATTTTTTATTTTTTTTTTTTTATTTTTTACATTTTTTGTAAAAGCTCATTTATTACGCTGTATAAATTTCAAATATCGCTTATAATTCTCTTTTTCTCCTGTAAGTGTACGTATTACTTTCGAATTGACAATATTTCATTTTTTAAAATTTTATTGATATAAATGTGATTTTTAAATAATTATTTAAAAATATTTCGAACTTTTAAATCATGTCCATCACCACGAAAATTGTCATGTGTGGTTAGTATCAGTTGATACTAGCATATGTTTAAAAAAAAGATCAAAAAAAAATCAAAACTACGGAGGTCTTTAAGATACATAGACAGGGCTTATGTATATATATATATATAATATATATATATAATAATTATATATATATATATATAAGTAATGATATTATATCATATATACACTAAATTTTACTCTTTATTAAGGAATTCAAGAGAAATAAAATTTGATATTTAAATATATAAGTATTATTTTTAAATAAATATATTATCACATGACCATTTTAATTTACTAGTATAATTAAAATAATAGTATATATGAAATATAAATAATATATATGAAAAAGTCACTACTACTACTACCCCTAATATATATCTTATATTATATATACGTATTATAATAATTATATATATATAATATTAATGTAATATATAGATACATATATATTACTATATAGCTGTCAGAAAAATAAATCCCTATAACTCCTCTATATATAAATATACTACCCTAAAGTGGTGTTATATATATAACTCCGAACATATTTTAATTCCTGTATTGAGAACCTTACCATGTTGCGTATTTAAGCATAGTTATTAAATTGAACTTAGGCGGTATCCTCTCCTCCCAATAATGTTTTTCAAAGAGTTTTTAAAGAGTATTCTTTTAAATCTTGTATCTCACTTGTTTGGAGACTTTCTTGAGAAAAAATATTATTGTGGCAACACCAAGAGTTGTTTTATAGAAACTTAAAAACGAGGCCAAAAAATTGTCACTTGAAAATTGGAGAGTCAACTGAGAGTAACTCGTGAGTTGGTTATAGCTCCGATCCCTTGTGTAGTGCTATTTACGCTCCATATTCTAAAGCTAAGTATTCTGTTCACTATGTATTTTCTTAGGTCTAGTTAGGCCTAAGTATGTGGCGTGAAAGTAAAAATTGTTCAGAAAACATGAAGTCTCTCCAAGTTTTCCAACCCTTTATATTCTGAATTAGCAGGACTAGCAGTTAGGTCTATTCCATCTTTTCTGTTTTATTCTAACACTTTCTCTAGCCTGCTAAATCCCTTCTATACCTACTTTAGTGTGAGACAGAGTTACTCCACGCGAGCCAAAGCTATAGTAGGCAAAACACCGGGTACTATCAACTACTCATATCAAAAATCCAAAAGCCTCAACAAAAGGCTTTTCCTCAAGTAAATTGCCCTTTGGAAACAAAAACTTTAAAGCTAAATTGAAAAAATTTAAAATTAAGTCTTAAAATTAACTAGTTAGGCTAGACCTCCTCTTATTTGTAGAGCAGTTCACTCAACTGCTGTTAATTGCATATCAGAGAATTTACTTCATTGGTAACATTGCCCAATAAGCTTTCCAAGAATTTTTATATAATGAGACGTTACAGTCTTAATAACTCTTATTAGCTCATGCTATAGATTATAACTCACCTATATATAGCTTTTGAATCCTTGATACTTGGAGTTAGCGTTGCCCTATAAACTTTGAGTTAAAATCTTCACTACCTATAGGTTTGTTTTAAATTGAGAGAATCCCATTTAATTTCACTTAGTCATTGTTATTTATATTTCACATTATGGTTTGATATGGAAGAATGCCAGTTACTTAATAATCCTCACATATTGTAGAACGGAGACGATTTAAAAAGATAGGATACAATATCGTAAAATCTACCGGAGTCTCCTCTTTTATTAAAGGATAAAATCTGAATTAAAAGGTTATTTTGAATTCTTTGGAGAAGACATATACTAAAGTATTTTTAGAATCAATATACCTTAAATTTAGTAAAACTATACAGTTATATTGAGGCCAATCGGACGTCGTAACAGGATTTGATTATAAATTAGATTTTAGAAAAACATATGGCCCTTACTGACTGATCCAACTTACCAACCATAAGCTCCTCAATACTTCTCCCTTCTATTGCTAGTGGACAGACTCTGGACACACTACCCTTTCTAACTCTACTTGTTACCCCATAATCAACATTCTGAACTAATTTTGCATCAGAACCCTGTGTCTCTCCTAGAGAAGGTGTTGAAATCTTTTCTAGGCAGTGCAAAAGACCTCCAATTTATCATGAGATCATCACCCAGTGATTGTGGCGGTGAGCTATGCGAAAGTGTTCTGATAAGTTAGCCATCTCCCGTTTTTTCTGCTCTAAGTTAAGCCTGTGTAATAGACGGACAACTCCGCTACACAATCACTGAGATTAGAAAACTTTCACTACCATTCTAAAGCCAGCAAATCTTGGGAGCAGATGGCCTCATAAAATGATCTAACATTTGATTCCTGAGAAGGGCTATCTCACCATTACACGACTTGCTTCTAGCCATATTTTAAATGAAAGGTAGTATCTCTGATAATGACTTCATCGTAGAAAAAATAATTGTTAGGCTATTAGATTTCTCTCCTTCTGCCATAGATAATCCTAAGGGGCTGAGGTGATCTTTTCTTAATTGGAAGTTAAAGGCAACTTCCGCCTCATTCCACCTGACCTAACAGTCCTACTGTGCGTACCTAGATTTACGTTGCTCCTGAACCTCACACCTGCAAGCGTCTTATTATTGAACCTATGATTACTCGATCTCTAGTTAATAAATTACCTCCTATTGGTCCTCTTATAAATTTGTTAATCATAAAACTTTAATACTAATTACCCTATAGCATTATAATTGACGTGTTTGTGATCCTGAATTCGTCTCAATACCTTAATGAACGCGCATTCGGTAACCTGATGGCCAGAGGTCACAAGCCAAGCATGAAAGTAATAACTTTAGGAATAGTAAATTTTGCTGTTTCATGTTTAATTATTCTTCAATTTTTCGTAATATCCCTCACATAATAATAGTTTTCAAATATAATAACAACTATTAACAATATATTTAATAATGCTATCCCACTGTGGTCAAAAACTAAGGCTCCTCTAAGCTAATTAATAGAACTGAACCTCTCAACCACCACCACATCTCTTAAAGCAATACCCTTCGATCTAACAAGTATTTAAGTGAGCTCACCCTAAAAGCGCTGATCCTAAGCCAAATATTTTTACTAATCTGTTCCTTTTAGAAAGCAAATGCAACTAATTCCATGCTCCTTCCTACGTTCGTCAAAATGACCATTGTCTAGGCGAGTGGTCAGGTCATAGCTTTTATGTGACATAAAATGTCCAATCTTTACAAATAATAATCATAAAGCCTAGAACGCCCGTGACCTAGAGCTGTACTATTTGTAAGTTTTGCTCGAGTGCCAAGCATGCTACAGGAAATGAATGTCCCGAGTAAACTCAAAGCGAAGGCTTTTTAGATTACGCTGCATGTATTGTTAAACTTTTTACTCAATTTCTGCTTATGTAAACAGGGGCATTCAAATGTATTCTAAACTTTAAAAGCTTATGTCCGGTATCTTTATTATATTCTACCCCTGAATCGTGCTAATCTAAGCAATTCCAAAAACTTATTTCTCCTTGGAAAATGCAAAATAACATTTTTCTTTGCTCCCGTTCTTCTTTTTTAGCTTTAAGCTGCCGTTTTGTTTAGTCTTATTTTAAGACTTCTTGCCCTTTACAGATTCGCGACCACCGAGTTAATGAGTTCGTTAGAAATGCTAGGGCATGCGGTTATAAAAGTGTACATTGAAACTTTGTAAAACATAGCCACATTACAGCCTATGACTTCTCAAATAATACGTTTTTCTATACTTCATACACAATTGAATAAAACTTTCTCTCATTAGGTCTTTCTTGTATTTGATTTGACCTGGCAGAAACATGTATTCCTTTTGTCTTTGCTCATTATGATGAGTCCTTTGATTAAAATTAAGTTTGAAAATACTATCATGCGGGAACAAAAGATGGCTTTAGAAATATAAATAAATCAGTGGGCACCAGTGTAAGTTCTTTTAGAGTGATAAGCTATTGGTCGTGAGGATTTGTTTTAGAAATTTAGCTAATTGCTTCTATTAATAAATATTGGTATTAAGAATTTTTATATAATATATTATGCTACACCTTTTCATATTTGAGAGAGATGTTACTTATAAATGGAGTCTTTGTTTATTTTAAAGATGGTATATTGATCCTAGAGTACATTAATATATGTAATCCAATTTTTAGTAGTGATATAAAATAATTATTTCCATATATATTACCCTTAGACCAATTGAGAATATATAAAATAAAATGTATACATTTTTGACTCTCAACAGCTTCATGGTTTTTGACTTATTCTGATACACATATTTTGCAGCCTCATCTCGGTAATTCTACCGAGGAGCGAAAAAATCGCCGTTAGCACCCATATTCCTCTCGTTCGTGTGTTTATCGAAACTCAAGGGCGTTTTTATTTGTGCCTTTCCAGCTCCATACATATATTAGACTCCGACACTGTCACATCCCTTGACAATATCTTCTGTTGAAATTACACGCTTTAGACAGCATGGTCTAGATAATATTTTTACTCTTGAAAGCCTTTTTAATAATATATTTTATAGTAATGATTAATGAAAGATTATTGCTAATAGCAGATATTTTGACAAGTTTACTGTAATTTTAAATTTATATAAAAAATCAATAAGTTTTTTATAAGAAATAGTTCAAACTAACTTTTGAGTTAGAAACTCACCCTTGAGATAGAAAACCATTTGATACCCTGGTTCCTCTTTACTTATATACTATTTTGTATAGCCCCCACCGTGATAAAGCCTTGATAATAGATGTTGTCTCTAATTTACATATATAATAGATTCTTTTGTGATATACCATGTATAATGTATACTATTATAAATATAATGCTCTAAAACGTTTAATTTAGCCACAGGTAATATATTGAGTACTGATTTAGTATTATGAGAATGGATGTGAATTATTATAAAATACCCTTCAGGAAATATGCTAATAATTTAATGTATGTAACATGTTCACCGACATCGGCGACGTGTCCTATTAGTTAAAGGAGACTGGAGGCTCAGGAGTGTACGAAAGCCAAAATACGCCCTAGTTTTCAATATGCTCTTTAAAAACCAACCATTAAAATAAATTCCAAACCTTTCTCTATAAATAAATTTAATGAAGACTGTCGCTACCCAGGTCGCTTTGACTCTAAATCAACTATATGTGTACACTACACTCCCATAAATTCCTTAGAATATCTTGACATACTTTAGTGTAATATAAATAAGTAATTCTTGCTGATTATTAAGCACCCCAGCCTTATTCTTGCTGAAGACTCTAAATTTGAACCTTCCTCTGAAATGGAGGAAGGAATAGATTTTGTTTTTTTCTGGGTGGGAGGAAAATGGCAAAATTGTCACCTACCGCTACACCACCTTGGTGTTTGGTTTTGTCAGCAGCCCCTTTAATCTCCATTTTGTCATGAAACACCATGCCTCTAAATTTCCAAATGATTTATGCTCTAGACTGCTAGCAAGCAACTTTTATGTAGATAATTTCCTTGTAGTGTAACTAATAAGGTGAAGTAGCAATAATCATTTAGAATTAGAGTACATTTATAAAGAAGCATGTGTGAGAATGGGTTGAAGCTCCTTTAAAGCTGAGAAGTTGGAATTCTTTATTTGACAAACGAAAAAATTCTAAGTACTGAAAGATAAGATAGAATTATTGCTATTATTGCAGCCTTAGAGATGGAGATGTTAGATGATGGGTAATTATCATTTGTATTATTTTTTTCACAACTCACGGGTTTAGCCCTATTCTAGGAGGGGAACTTCTCAAGGTAATTTCTACCTAGAATACGGACTAGTGATCAAACCCGGGTCCTTGCCATGCGACTCTGCCGCTCTACCGATTGAGTTGTTTGAGGTTAGTCTAAGTTATATGTGAGCGATTGCAAATACAACTGTCAATCTGAGTAACTAAAGAGTTTGTGTCTTGACACAAACTGATTCATTGATTGAGGAATTCTTTTCTTCTATTTCTGCAGTAATTGTTTTAAAATATCTAATCTCATTTGCAATTAAACAGTTGGATAAGGGTACTCAATTCTGTACAATTCGTGTTCGAACTGAACAATTTATTATGCATGTGTGTATTCATGACTTTTCGACAAATGGTGTACGCAGGGGGTGGGAGGGCCGATGGACTACTATTATTATTACAAATATTATAATAATTCAAAATAACTTCTGCAAATGCACCTTTTAAATCTTTGTACAGTTTATAGAACTGCCCTTTCATTGAAAGTTGAGATGTTCTAGTACATGCCAGTATTACTGTTAAGATTGTGTTGCCTGACGAGCGTTTTCTAAGCCTCTTTCTTCTTCACAGCACAAGGGAATACATCATAGATAATGATAAAGAAGAAGATCATTTTGATAAATTAACAGCTTAGTGAATGTGTACTTACATTTCATATTTGATGCGTAAGTGTGATAGCGGAGAAACTCGTGAAACTAACTCTATAGGTAAGAGATGGTGGTGCACTTACGAACTCACTAGTGAGTATTGGAGCGCTATACTGAGTAGTACAATTGGGTGATCACGTGTCAACGTTTGGTGGTGAGGAGTAAGTACTGTAGTGAGAAGTAAGAGCAGTACAGCTTCAGCTCATCAATGCGCTCACATAGCACGCGTATATTATTGATTCGAAGGCAATGCGAAGTGTATGAAATGTGTATGTGGAATCGGCGAAAAACGGTATCCGCTTTCTATTGATGGAAGTGGAGTCTTGCGTAACTATACATATAGTTATAAGGACTCGACAAGAGATAGATAGTGTGTGTGACAGAGCTCGTGGGGAGAGGATGTGTGCGCATCGTAAATAGTGTAGATGGTATCGTCATCGATTCAGGGTCCATCTATACGCTATGAAGCTGAGTGTTGAGTGTAGTGCATAACGGGATTTTGATCATAGGTGCATGAGCTGTCTTTGAGAAAACTTGAGTCGGGCTATGGAGATAGAATTGTTAAGGGTTCTGATCTTCGTATCAGAAGATACATCTACTGACGGTGTGATGAGACACTAAGAAAATAGCTTGAGTAAGGTGATGTGGATCTAAGCCTTACATTCATATTACTCGCACTATCACTGTGCTTAGGCATACATTGTCTCAGTTACTTAATCGTATACCACAGAGGGAGAGCGTACGAGAGATCAACTATAGAGGTAGAGTGAGAGAGTCACAGCAGAGATTGATGGTAGTAAATGAGAGAGAGAGATGAGAAAGGTGTAATATCGTTAGGAAGTCAGAGTGAGAGATAAGAAGTAGCGTATCGCGCATGAGACATTGTGAAGGAGATTAGAGAGCACGATACTTGTTCTGTCTCAATTAGAATAAACCATGAAATCATACGTAGATAGCATCATAAGCAGAGGCTGATGGTGTATAGTACGTTTATACGTCGAAAGCAGCATTAGGAAATAGTGTGTAGGAGATATAACTCATTGTAAATTGCATTGTGCTTGTTGCATACGTTTTTGTTGTAATTGAGAGTCTCGCTGTAAGGAGCTATGGCTCTATTTTAACCATAGCGTGATTGCTAATTAGGAAGTGTGTTTGGAGCATTGCTAGACTTGTTCGTTTGAGGTATGGGTCTGAACGTACCTGTCCCTGAAGTTCTGAATAGTACGTCGAGGAAGGAAGAATAGCTAGGATAGTCACGTGACACATTAGGTTCGCGGTATAGAAGAAGTGCAGAAGTGGCTCTCAGGTGAAGGTATTAGGAGCAGAGAGATCTCTGCCGATGGGTAATGAGAACAGAGCAATTGAGAGATGTTTGGCATTGAGAAGACAGAGGTTTGAAGTCGGTCGTAGAAGATAGCTCTTTCGCAAAGGTTGACTCGAGATCAGAGACGTAACAGCGTGAGTGAGAAGAGCTGATCAGTTAAGAAGAGAGATAGTGGTCTGGGTAAAGACGCTGATAGACTGAAAATAAAGACGCCGCTTGGGGACGGTGGGTTGATTCGAGATGTCTTGATTTGTGCCGGGTCGCAAATCATGATATTGCCCAGCGTTGAGAGGATATAATCTGTTTTCAAGATTCGTAGGATGGTCGAGATCGGGGACTCTGCTGTATTTGGTGGGATATGTACGTTAGTGATTAATACGTTTTGGGGTGGTGGTTCGATTATTACTCCGGGGCCCGGTGAAGTTGATGTAAGGTGAGCGGTATGAAACGTCTTAGATGCCTGAGGGTATTGGGATTGCATACTACAGCTACTAAATCGGGGGAGATTTGCGTTTTGTGTGGGGGTGAACGTATAGGCTTGCTTACTTATCGTGATTATTTGTGTTTGGTTAGGGAGAGGGATTAAGCACATTTGGATCTCTTTCAAGCAGATCGGACCTCTTTGTGCATATATGCTCTTGTACGAGCATGTTTGCGCTACTAAATATAGGTGTGAGTTGTGGCTTATGGTGCGCCAGCGGTTGAGGACGTTGTAGAGACTGTAATCGTAAGTTTTAACCGCTCGAGTATAACCCAACGAAGTCGGGGTTTTATCAGTCACCTTTACGAATATGAGCCTGACACTAGAGAGACGGATTTGGTAGCTTGATTATTGGCATCAGTTGCAGCGTCGGCGATTCAGTATAGAGTGTGATGTGTGATCAATCTAGGATTCTCGCGTGTTAACAGGTTTGAGTATTTACTTGAGACATAGGGTTTTATATGGGAACAAATTGGCATAGGCTTAGGGGGGAGGGTGGTCGATTAGGATACGTGGAGAAGTAGGAGTGGAGCTGTGACAAGAATCGATTAGCAGTCCACGGGTGTGATGAATCCTAGCTAGTTTGCGACGCGGACGCTAGATCATAGGTGGATGGACGTATCCGGGGCATAGGGCGTTTAGCTTAAGGCTGAAGCAGCGCTGGAGTCTGAATGAGCTCGCATGACATTATGCTAGAGTAGGTGATTATAGCGAAACTGCGCTGGGTTTCTGCCCGTCGGGTCGGTAGATGATAGATTGCTTGGCTATTTTCTCATTGTCGGACGATGGGTGTCGATTCTCGCATGAATTAACGTCAATAAGGTGTTCCGAAGCTGAATTTGGTAAGAGATGATATTGGTGGACGTTAATTGTAAGAAGATCATGTAGAGCATAATCCCATTGAGAATAATTAGTGTGGGGTCCTAGGATCTGGAACGATGTTAGTGTCTGCCTGAAACGTTCTGAGTAGTTTTAGGTGAGGTTATGTTTGGTGGAAGATTTAATGACACTATTATTATAGACATCTAGAAGTATTCTTGGAATTAGCAGGAATTAACTTATCTTCTTAGTGATGTTATAACAGGGTCTAGAGCACAGGGCTATGAATATGGGCATAGGTTATAGGTGTTGTGATGCTGGGAGACAGTAGGTAATAGTAGTTGACGCTACCTACAGAGTACATTTAAGCCGGGGTGAGTTCAGGCTGCGTATCTAGCTGGATAGTAATGACGTTTACATATATGTGTATGATATAGTGCGATGGTAGTGCCCCTTCCTGATCGCTTGGGTTAAGGCCTGACATTCATCTTCAATTAGATGGACCAGTGAGTAGCTTAGTTAGTGGGGTATGAGTTACGAGGGTGCATCGTTTATAAGGAGTTCTATTGCGGTGGGTCGAGAATTTATTGCAATAACATAGTGCAATTTTTTTCCACAGAGCGAGTCGTCAGATAGGCGCCATACATTCTGCATGATGACCGGTATAATAGCAGTTTTTAGAATGATTTTATTACCTTGTGTTTAGATTTCTTGCAGTAGGTTGTGATTTTAGTAATGCAGAAATATTCTGTTAGATTGTATATGGTTTTTCCAAAAATAGAAACAGCAGTTTTTGAAATGCGAGCTTATTGGATATCGCGCTATTCGCTTTCATGTGTTTGGGTGTTCAAATTTTTATCTGCGGAGCAGGCAGAGCATTCTTCAAATTTGAGATCACTTACAGCTCTGCGGGCCACCATTGTTTTGCTTTTCATTTCTGGGATGAAATGGCTTGTTGCAGACTTGTTATGTCGTCTCCATGGAAGCCGACATTAATAAAACTTTTGTGCAAATTGTTACTTAGCTCTGGAATTGTTCAAGGGGTATAAGTGGAGGGATCGCACAGAAATTCATTAAGTCAGAATCATATTTGTCTGAAAAGCTCCATAGATAGCTGTTTCATTTTAATAATAGATGTTTTCGTTTTAAATCAATCTCAGTTTCATTTGTATGTTACTAAGGCATTTTGCAGGCTCTCTGCGTGAGGTGGAGCTCGTGATTGAAAATGGGTTTATCAAATGCCGGAGCATGCAGATTTCTTCTTTAGCAAGAATGATGAAACGAACTTTGCAAATCGACGCCTTCGCAATTAGTCTTGATTTTTTCAATATATTAGGTCAAATTGCTATTATCCAGGGAGCACATTCACTACTCTGCTCTTTCAGGTGTGTAAATTGATACTCAAATGCCTTATTTGTTCCTAAGCTGAGAGGATGAACAGTTTAATCTTTACTTTAATGACACTGATGCCTATACTAAGCAGAGAATAATTTATTCTGCCTTGTAGTTTTTTAAAGTTTAATATTCGAATGGTCTAGTAATCACTACAAATGCACAAATCAAGATAGTCCAGTTGTTGTCAATAAAGAGGGATGTCTTGCATCAGGTGCTCATTTCACCCTCGTTCTACAAAAATTAAGAAACAGCATTTTTTCTCAATTTCTCAAATCATACATCAGAACCTGTCCTTACTAGAAAGCTCAACGCGCACCTCACAATGAAGGCACAAGGTTCACATAATTACCAAATCTACCAACTTTAACAGTAATTTCTCTTGGAATTTCTTCTGTTAATTTGCTCTTCTTGCTCTAATTTTATTCACACATTTGACAACCGGTAGCATAACAGTAGGCTGCATTGCTTAAAGTTTTTCCACACAGTGCCCCTTGGTGTATAATGCAGTGGTATTTTAGTACAGGACGATATTAAAAAAGAATCTTTGGAAGACAAAAGCATGTATGTCCAACTTGCGGAGTTGTTTTAGCGGATGATATTCAGTATGACGGGCGCTCAACGTCTAAGTACATCAGCAACTGCATGGTTTACTATACATCTAATTTTAGATTTTTTAAGGACCATGATTTTGTATCTTTTTCACATTATGACTGATACCTCTCTTTTCCATGCAACTGACTCCAGACTGGACAGTTTTCCAATACAGTTAAATTTATCATCAATTCGCTCTTTATAATAAATGCTTAACTAGTGCGCGACATCACATATGTCCGTTGATTCAATGGCCAACGCTTAAACGAGAAGAAAGTACTAAGATCGTAACAAGGTCTTCAGTTGCTAAATAATATCTGGGAGAGTTCTCCGAGTACGTCTTACGTAAGACCTGTTTGCTGAAATAGGGCAATTTTCGTTCTGCTTTCGCTTTCAATATCTTTTATTACCGAAGAATGGCCCGTGCAGTATGATTTGGAGACAAGGCTTAAAATTTCTTCCCCGTTTAGTAGGACGAGTAGAAATCGGGCGAATACAGTGGTTTAGTCAGGCGCAAAATCTCCTTACAAAGCTGTAAGCTCTTTCCTTAGTAGAAAATGCAATCAATTTTTAGTTTTTCTTTCTTCTCTTTCTTCTCATCTATCCTTTGTTAATCTTATTACTCAACTCTGCTTCTTCTGTTTCACTTCTTTCGTTTCCTTTAACTTTGCATAGTCTCCTCTATGTTTGTCTTACATCTCCTCTGTAATGTGACTTTTTCATTAATACCTTTGGCCTCAAATTTTTTCACTTTGCACGAATTCGAAATTTTTTCTTTTTCATCTGCCTCTAACTTCATTTATGTTGTCTGATTTTCTCTTCTAAAAATAGATTAAATGCCTTTTCTTCTTTCTTAAATCATAATACTTCTTTCAAGATAATATACAAGGCTGAAATTTCTTTTTCTTTCTTGGTGTTCCTTAGGACTAATTTCCCTTTTGCCCTTTTGTACAACTTTTTTGCTTTCTCTTTAACGCTTATACAACTTGGAGTTTTCTCTTTTTTCCAACTTTGAGCATGTACCCATAGTCTCTGTGGTGAAAAAGGAGGTTAAACTACTGCCCTATTACCTGAACCTCTGTTTTTTCTAGAGTTTTTGAATCTAATCTCAAATTAAATTTGGAAACGCTAGTTCTTCTTGTCTTTCGCCTCTGATTCTCCAGTTTGATTCATATAACGCCGCCTCACTGGTGATTTTTTCTTCTCATTCTTGCTTTCTGCTCTTCATAATTTGGTGATTACTCAAATCTTTGTAACAGAGTGGCCAAAAGGGTTTGATTTTCAAACTTAACCGCTTTCGATATCCACACTTCTCTCAGAACCGTATTTGAAGTAGCAAAAATCAGTTTCCATAGCCGATCTTATCCTCAGCATTAATATTGTATGAGGTCTCAGTGAAAGCATTTTCATAAAAGCAAAATTTACCGGGTAGAGTACTAATTTCTCTCTGATTGCTGGGTCTTCGACGTGCTTACTTATAATCGCGCATTTCCTTGCAATCTGTGCACTGTATGAAAGAAAATAGATAATTCTTTCTCCCTAACAATAGCAATCTGCGCATCTACCTAGTGTTATATATATATATATACTATATATATATATATATCTATATATATAATATTTACATATATATTCTATATACTATATATATATATATATATATTATATATACTTATATACTATATATATATATAATATTACATATATATTCTATATTAATATATCATATATATATTATATTATCTTATATTTATATATATATATATTATATTATTAGTGGATGGGGACGATTATGAAAATTTTTGCCAGCCGAGACGAGCTCGCATTAAGTTAAATTTGACGATGACGATGACGATGACGATTATTTGAAAAAAATATTTAAAAAAATTTTCTCACCTCTCTCTCTCTCTCACTATATATATATATATATATATATATATATAATTATATTATATATATATATATATATACTATTATATAATCTAATATTATAATATATATTACATATACTATTATATATATATATATATTTATATATATCTATATATATATATATAGATAATACGGTATAATATACAAGGCTGTAGACAGGGGGGTCAGGGGTTTAACCCTCCGAAATTATTTAAGCGATAAAATTTTTGATTCCTTAAGTTCTTAAAATAATAATAATTATATTAATATTAATATAACTAAATAATAATAAAATTATCATAAATAATAATAATATAAAATAATATTAATAATAATAATAATATTTATAATAAAATAATAATATAATAATAATATATAATAATAATAAATATATAATTAATATAATATAATATAATATAATATAATGAATAAATATAATAATTAATGAATATGAAAGTATTTATAATGGAAAGACGGCAGACATCTTGTTGGTCCGTACGATCTCTTAGTTTCAGTTTTTGTTCTCATCATATGTATAAAAATATTTAGACAAGGGACTTAAAATAAGGTTTCCAAGTTTTGCAGATGATATCAAAGTTGCTACCTCAGTTACAAGTTTTCATCATAATGTTAAATTTTAAAAGATAAGGAGGGAGGTGTAATCGTTGATGGGACTAGCAAGTTACATTTCTTCTGTCAACTAAATCTTTGTCTCCTCATAAACCATGGTTCGGGCGTGGACGTTTCCGGCGCTGAACCGGGTAGCGGAAGGGAGTACTGGGGGTGAAAAATCTCGTTCTCCAATCACTCTCGCCAAATTCATTCAGTAGAAATCGTAAGCAGGGATACTCTTTCGACGAGCAAGGGGGTTTCCACTTAAACGCCAGTGCGCTAACTTCCTTGGTTCTCCTAATACAAATCTTTCCTGGCCTCTTGCCATAAACATTCTAGCAACTTCTGTACAATCTCCTTTCCCCTGATGGTTCTGTTGTTAATTCTCCCACTGAAAAGGCCAATCTCTTTCGGCCTCCTATTTCCACTAACTCAACCCTAGAAGATTCTGGCATTTCTCTTCCTCCTCCTTCTCCTCTCAGGTGTCCTATGTCTTTGCCTGTAATTACATTTGATCGGGTGCATAGGCCCTGAAATCTATGAAGGATAGGGAAGACGGGTGGCCCAACGAATGGCATTCCTCCCAAGTTTTGAGGGAGTGTGCTCTCCGTGCTATCCCCGCCCTCGTTCAACTATCTTCTATGCTCCAATACTAGCACTTTCCCTCAGTGTTGGAAGTCGCACATGTCCAACCTATTCCGAAAAAAGGAAAGCCGCTCTGATCTTCTAATATCTTGCTATAGCTCTTACTTGTATTCTTATCTAAGATTTTGAACGCGTCTTAACTCACTTCTTAGATTATATGGAAACTCATTCCTTTCTTTTCAATAGCCAGTACGGCTTTCAGCCCTCGAGGTTGCTTCTCTCGGCGATCTACTTTCTTCTATCGATTTTATGGTTTTCAAGCTCTTAGGAACTACGGGGAGACTTTGCGTGGTGGCGCTTGACATATCTAAGGCTTTCGACCGGGTATGACACGCCTCACTGCTCTCCAAGCACCCTCCTTTTGGGTTTCGTCTTTCTCTTTGCTTAATTATGTCTAGCTTTCTTTCAATCTCAATTTGGCTGTTGTTGATGGGGCGATCTTCTTCTTCTTTTTCTGTCCAATAGTGGTGTTCCTCAGGGTTCTGTTATCTCCCTACTTTATTCCACTTTTCATTAATGATCTTCTCACCTCCACATCTAACTCTATCCACTCATATGCCGATATCTCGACCCTTCATTCTTCAACTCATTTCAGTTCTGCTTCCTTCTTTTACTTCTAGAATGCTCTCGTCTTAATCTTTCTGATTCTATTTCCGCTGATCTGGATAGAATTTCCGATGGGGTCGTCTCAACCTTGGTGAAATTCAATTCTTTAAAACCTAACTTCTGCAAATATCCTTCTCTAAAACGCATTCCAACTTTCCTATTTTTCGATCGGTTCCTCTCGTTCTCCATGTTGACAAATACAACATCCCTTGGCATTACATAAAACAAAAAAAATGTCTTGGAAACCTCATGTCACAACTGGTTGTTTAGGGCGGCTCAATGAACTGGGAGTTTCTGTTTTAGACTGCCAGAACTTTTCTTCCTCTTCTCAGTTGCTCCAGCTATACAAGGGTCTCATCCGCCTTCGTATGGAGTACTGCTCTCATTCTGTGGGGGGGGGGAGGTTCTGTTTCACCCGGTTCTTTTGATAGGTCGAGTCAAAGGCCAAACGGCTTATAAACTGTTCTGTTGGTGCTTTATCCCTAATTCTTTAGGCACCCCAGCGGCAAGTACTCGAGGAAACTTTCCACTTGCGTACCAGCACCTTTACGACGCCCTCGTCAAGCACAAAGGAGTGCTATATCTGTGTTGATATTTGTTCTTGATATTAGGTCACTCAGGCTAGTTCGCTGTTGCATTCCTTCTTTCCCCGCCACTCTCTCTGTTCTGTGGAATTCTCTTCCATCTTCTACTGTCCTGCTGTATCACTTTAAAGACTGAGTCTGTGCTCATCTGCGTTAATTGGCGCTAGAGAGTGAACTTTTCAGCGTACTTTACCTAGACCCTCTTTGAATAGGGCTCTGATTGTGGATGGTGGTGATACCTGTTAAAATGCAAAAATCCTTAGGTTTGGGAAGATATGTGGAAATGAACTAAAATCCCCTACTCACTCCTGTCAAAACATCATTTAGATATCCCGAAAATATCGCACTCTTCAACATACCTCAGATGGATATATGTGCAACTCACACATACTTTTACCTATCAAACTTAATTTTTGCTTTTAGAATTCTAGCACTCCACACACACAAAATCTACCATAGCTCTCTACCCACAATCAGAATTGCAAATCTTTCTATCCCTCCTCTCATTTCTCTTTAACACCAACACAAACCAAACATTTCACACCAACCTACTCATTTCACTTGTTCTCTTCCATCTTTGTTTCATCGCAGCTATGCAAATCAAATTTGCCCTTCTAAATGCATTCATACCTCTCTCTCTTCTCCTCAACATTTATTCCTCTACATTCTGTATTCCTACGATCATCAATTTTTCGCCGACAAGAATTAGAACGCCCGCTTAGGCGATTACGACTTCTCTGAGGCTATGCATTGCATTCCTGGCCAAAAGATAAGTGGTAGTGGGCAGCCAACCCAACTCCACCATCGCTTAGTTACCTTTTACGACACGCAGGACATACGATGTCGGCATTTTTTCTCCCCCCCCACACATAGATATATAAGGGATAGGGATGTTTGTAAGATGTTGTCTAGAAGATGGTGTGGATATAAGTATGTTGGTACATGCATTTGTGGATAAAAGCAATGCGTCCTCAAAGATGTTGGTTCTGGAGGATGAGTGTGGTATAAACGCAGAACAGAAAGGCGTACCATTAGGCACTGGAAAGCAGAATTAAACCATGGTTTATATATTTATACTATATATCTACTATATATATATATATATATATACTATATATTACTATATCATATAATTATATATATATATTACTATCATATATCTACTATATATATATATATATATTAATAATATATATATTATATTAATATACTTACATATATATCTATATATATATTATTGAGTTTTTAAAATTAATCCAAATTCTTAATCATTTTGTTCAACTTATCTCCGGCAAAATAATCGGCAAACATTGCCGGATGACGGATGACGATTGGAAAAAAATAGCCGATTTTGCGATGCACGATGACGATATGACCGATTAATCTCCATCACTAATATATATATATTACTAACTATTCTCTCTTCATCTACCTTTTTTTCCCAAAGATTGGGAGTAAGGTGCTGTACAAGCATCGGAAAGAAAAGATGTAGAACGTATTGACAAAAGTCGAAAGAAAGCGCAGCTTACTGCCCCTCTGTACGTTAATTAGTGAGAATCGTCGCAGTCAAACAAATCCACTCTAGATGCTCTCCATGGGACCTCCGCGATGGGCCCTTAACTTTGGTAGATCGTCAAAATGTAAGGGTTCATCCCTTGGCCCAGGTGGCCACAACCATGCCCCCTCACAAAACACCGCATCTTCATCTGTTATACACCTTTCTCTTCTCACCTCTACAAACCCATTTCTCTCCTTTAACCCATTCGGTTTACGCGACTCAATCACTTTTTCTTCGTTCTCCCGCCGGTCTGTTCCCAACACTCTCTCCACAATACATCTCCGCTTATCCAACCGACTACCATTCATCTTTTCCACATGACCAAATCTCAACATACTTTCATTTTATTCTCTCATTTACCCCTTCTTCACACTACACAACTCCCTAATGCGTTCATTCCCT
Source organism: Trachelipus rathkii (assembly GCA_015478945.1). NCBI lineage: Eukaryota > Metazoa > Arthropoda > Malacostraca > Isopoda > Trachelipodidae > Trachelipus > Trachelipus rathkii. The sequence goes on from JABUQX010006255.1 coordinate 36,867, forward strand.
CATTTTATCAATTCTTTCACACTAACACGCCCCTAAGATTGTCATCTGAAACATTTGACTTTAGATCTATACCTCTTATTCAGACCATAGTCTCACTACTTACATCTCATTACGGTAACAACACACCCTTTTGTAAGACCCTGCGACGCACTATCACAGACTTAGTTCCTCTTTACAATCTCACACAATGATTTAATTGCACCAGTCCCACCCTCCTGCCATTCGCACTTTCCTCTAACTCTGCATTCATCCGTTCAACTTTTCGATCCAACATATTATCCAAATATTTAAACTCTGGCACTTGTTCCAGCTGCTCACACATCTAACCATACTTCCACAGGGAGGACTGTTTCTCACTCACACCATACCTTACTCATATCTACGTTTACTTTTAAAACCCCTCCTTTTAAACCCTGATAAATCTCTCTACCAATTCTCTTAAACACTCTTCAGATCACATCTAAACCAAATCATCCGCATGTACTAGGTAGGGCACCCTCACTTATCTCCATTCTCAATCATTCTAAACCATTTTGCATCCATCTTTATTCTTTCTCATAACTCCATCATATTCACAAATTGAATAACCATGGGAACATAACACCCTGCCTCACTCGCTATTAATATTAAACAATCACTTTTGATACTCATTTATTTCTTACACACGCTTCACTATGTCATACATACTTTTTTATTCTCATTCAGTAAGCCTACCACTAAACCGTGTATTACTACACCTGTATAGAGCTTCCCTATTATTCTATCATACGCCTGTTGCAAATCCATAAAACCTAAATACAAAAGGCTGCTTCTCCTAATTATGGCAGCCACTTTGCCTTATTCTATCTTGTATCCGCACCTGTTCTTCACAATCTTAAACGCACCTTGTTGTGACAATGACTTGAATCCTACTACAACTTCCTTAACCAATAATTATAATAGGCAAAAAGGTGAAAGAAAAGAAATCAATATCAATCTCACTCTAAATAACATTTTGAATTCCACTAATTTCTATAAAAATGTTAAATCTAAAATTTAAATTCCTTTTAGATTTCTATTGTTAAATATTAAATTTAATTTATATATATACAAAGAACAGCACCTGATGAGGTTTCAGAAAAGAAACGAAAATATGTGCTTAAGTAAATTATTAATTATAGTGCTTTTTCTTTCTAAATTATTCACAACTTTCTATTATAACGCTTTTTTATATATATATATCTATCTATATATATATATATATATCTATAATATATTATACATATATATTTATATATATAATATATATATATATATCATATATATATTATATTATATTCTATATATATATAATTATATATATATCTATATATTATAGTAAATATATATATATAGTATTATATATATATAATATTATATATAATATATATATTATCATATATTATAATATATATATTTATATATTATAATTATCAGATATATATATATATATATATATATTACCCCTATGTATATATATATTATAATATATATATATACTATTATTCTATATATATATATATATATATATACTACTAAATATATTAGTGATGTACCTGAACCAGAATTTTTGGTTCCGCGCGAAACCGATACTTTCGGAACCGATTGAAAAAGTTCCGGCGGAACGGAACTTCTTCGACTTCAGCACACCATACAATATTCTACTTAAAACTTGTCTGAATAAACAAGTGGAGTCTCTCTAGAAGTATCTGGCATCTGTCATATCCATACTGTGAGCTCTTAGATGGTATGCCAAAAGTTGGATAAGCGGTTCAATAAGTTATTAAGTAAAAAAAGGTATACTATAGCTGCGTTTCCAGAAGCCGAGTGCAGCCCGTGTGCAAACGACTCGGAAACGTTTCGAATTGAAAAAATTACATTAACCAATCTTTATCTTTTATATGTTTTTCTACTTTTTACAGAATTATGATTTCAATACTATTTGTAGTGCCTTATAATGTATTAAGATTAATTGAAAACTATTTTTACAAAATTGTCGTGGACGGAGTGCCATTTCCGACACATGTTTTTGTAAAAAGATTTGTTTGTAAACAAAGTATTTTTCCGCGCAGCCCGCCCGTTTATTAATTCCCGAAATCGGGGATTTAACAACGGGCGCCTGACTGTGACGTTACGATGACGTAAAGTGCGCAAACGGGCTTGGAAAGCGAAATCTGTTCGCCTGTGTGCCCGCCCGGGGCTGCAGTCGGGCTCTGGAAACGCAGCTTAGATATTAAAATTACAGGTTTCAAATTTTAAAAAAGCTTTTTTCAGAAACGGGTAAAACGTGTTTGAGGATAAGAAATGACGCTAACTCCACAACATGGAGAGCAATTTATTTTCCTACACCACAACATTTCAAATTCAAATAAGTTCATTTTTATGTAAGAAAATTCCACTTGGAAGGTTATTAAAAATTTTAAATTTTTTTGTTTAAACGGTTTAGTTAACATTTTCTTTTTGTAGTAGTTTCTACTTTATAAGTTAATTTCTTTTAATATAATAATATATAAATAATAATATAATAATAATAATAAAATAATAATAATAATAATAATAATCATAACAACACAGTACCCTGTACCAAATTTTATTTTATCCCAGGTCTACTAGATTCTAAGAGCAGGATTAGGCACAAAAAAGGATCAAATATTAGAAACCAACTGATTTCTTTTTACGTATTTTTTTCTTATTAAAATCAATTTTGTTTTTTTTTTACTATTATTATTTTTAGGGCACTTTTTTACTAATTAAATAAGTTAATCCTAGCTTTTACCTAATTAATGATAAGTATTTTCATCTACATAATAAGTTATTCATCAATGTTGTTTCAAGTCATGTTTAATAAAGAAATAAATAAATTAGGATCAGATATTATGACAGTATATAAAAAAGCTATATATATAATATATAAATATATATATATATATATATATATACTATATATATATATATATTATTATATATATATATATATATATATTAATATATATATATATATTTATATATACCTAATATATATTATATATATATTATATATATATATATATATATTATATAATATTCATTTATATATAATAAATCAATAATAATAATAAAGCTTTTTAAGTTATTTAATATATATTAATATATACTAACTATCTTATAATATATATATATATATAATATATATATATATATCTATTATATATATTATATATATTAATTATATATATATATAACTTATTAAACTAAATAATAATATTTACTAACATTATTAATTAGGTAATAATTAGGATAATAACTAATTTATAAAAAATAATAATTAAAAAGCAATTTGGGTCTAAACAGATAAAAATAAAATAAAAATCTCAAAAAATCCCAACCCCATTCTAGAGCATTAAGCTACCGGTTGAGTGTGAAAATATTGTTTCATATTTACAGTTTTCGAGTATAGAGTCTAAGGTCATTTTATCATGATACGTATTTGTTCACACTATACAATTTTTTATTATTTTTTATGCATGTTAATAACTGAGTAAATGACCTATCAATTTACTGAATTTTTATTAAGAAAGACATTTGGAAAAAGTAGAAAGTCGGTTAAGTTTTTCGGCCGGAACCGATTCGAGGTTCGGTAATCTTATGTATATATCTTATATATATATCTATATTATATATATATATATATATATATATATATATATTATATATATATATATATATATAATATTATATATTATATATATATATTTATATATATATATATCTATATATATATAACTCATATATAATATATATATATATATATATATATATATATTACTATATTTTATATATATTATTTATGTATCTATATATATATATATAAACACCGTATATATAAATCTGTATTAATAGTCAAAATTTAGGCCTAGAAGGGGTATTCTGGTACTTACTGATAATTTAAAACATCTTTAATATACATAAAAGAGAGGTAATTATAAAAAAAAAAAAAAAAAAAAAAAAACATTTTGTTTTAAAAAAACATTAAAAAAACTGAGGAAATGCCCTTTTAAATTTACACACTTATTTATAAATTTTCAAACTTTATTAATCCAAAGAGAACATAAAGATTATTAAAAAATTCACTTCTACATAAACACACACACATATAATAATATAAATATAAACTATATTCCATAGCTTTCGCCGGCCTTCGCACGAATCTTCAGGTGAGACAAATTATACTTACAAGAAGCTTCTATGTTACCACTGGATTCCAAAAGAGATTGAGGAGTTTTACCGATCAGGTGTTGTTGGTTATTCATTATTAATCGATCCTATGTAATCTTGGTTTTTCTCCTAAATTCTGTGTGGGCGTCTGTTTACTTCTCCCGCTAATTTATTAAAGTTGTTATGTTTCTTTATACATAAAAAAAACAGAATGATTCGAATCAATTTCTTTTGTTTGCAGAAGAAAAAACTATAGGTTTCCTATTGTTATCACTATTATTTTAACTTGTAACCTTACAACAGAAGCTATAAGATATGTAACCTTACAACAGGTACAATAAGATATCTATGTTGATATTAATTTTTTAAATTTTAATGATATTGATTGATATTGATGTTATTTTTGTCTGGTTTGTAATATAAGTTTGAAATTTTAAAAAGTGTGTATATTTACAAGGGCATTCGTCAGATAAATAAGGCTCCTAATATTGAGTTGGAAATTTCTATTTTTTCTCATATATTTTTATTCTTTATACTAGTAGGTCGTGATTTATAGTATATATCATAACATATATATTATCATATTATATTTTATATTATACTATATATATATAATATATCCTATATTATATAATATTAGTGTATTTTAGTATACATATATATAGGTTTCTTTCGCATATATAGGTATAATATCATATAATAATATATTTATATATACTATATCGGATATATATATATATATATATAATAATCTATATAAGGGAGAGGGTCGTGATCGCCGTAAACGGCTTCTATCTTTCGGCAATTGTATGAATCGTCATGGGTACATGGACACCATCGATCAGCAGGAATAATGTTGAGGAGAAACTCAAAGAGGTGACTCGCGAATGTATTAGAACAAGGGCAAAATTGATTTGCTCGCTGTGACTCAAACAAAGATGAAAGGAAACGTTAAAAATGAGTGGTGTGGTGTGAAATGTGTGTGTGCTGGTGTGGAAATGAAAGAGAGAGGAAGAAGAAGGAGTTGCCATTTTGATGAGTGACCTGTGGTCACACCCAAGCTATGGTTAGAATTTCTTTGTTTGTTGTGTATTCTCTACGAATTCTTAATGGTTAAATTTTAAGTTTGAAAAGGTCAAGGTATGTGTGGTTGTGACGTATGCTCCATCTGAGGGAAATGTTGAAGAGAGACGATTTTTTGGGATAATCTGAATGATGGTCTGGATGGGGTTAGGAGCTTTAGATTGATATAGTGTTGGGGGACCTGAATGGTTGGTAGGTGATCAAAAAGGGATGGTATAACAGGTGTGGTATCGGGAGAAAAGGAGCAAATGAGTACATGGTAGGAGTGTGATTGATTTCTGTGAAGAGAGAGGTTTATGTGTGTAAGTAATACTGTTCTTTAAAACACAGAGTATCCATAAGTAAGCTAGAGTTGGTGTAGGTAGAGAGGTATCGAAGTGAAAACTATGATTGATTTAGTGTTGGCGAAGAAGGAGATGTGAAGTATGTGTTGGATGTTAATTCAGTTAGGGGTTTAGGAATGGGATTAATCGGATCATTATGTTTGTTCTATGTAGTCAAATAAGTTAGTGGGGGCTTGGATAGAGAGAAAGGTGATACGAAAGGAAGGAAGTTGGTAAAATTAAGAGTGAGAAGTTAATTGACCAAGACATATTAATGGATATTTAGCTCATGTAAGAGCGCTCGTTAGTAAAACGGTTGAATGTGAGCAAGGGTGATACTTGAACAAATCTGGGGGCAAGAGTGGAAGGAGCAATTGTAGGGCAGTTTTTGCCAAGTAGTAATGGTTGGATGTGCCTAAAGTAGGAAGTAGAATGTTAAACAGTGAATGGTGGAATGAAAGAGGTGATGAGCGGTTAAGAGGTAAAAAGAAGCGTGGGTCTGACATGTGGGATTCAAAGCATCATGATGAAGACCCAAGAAGTGCTTGAATTATATGAGAGGAAAATAGAGAAATACTAAAAGGTGTATACTAGGAGAAAACAAGAAGGTAAATGTAAGCAGTTTTGAAGGAGAGTGTACTGGGGACTTCACTACGGATAGGAAGCGCTTCTGGAGGAAGCGCGAAAGGTTAAAGATGAGAATAAGGGAATCTGCTTAGAATAATGGATAAGGATGGTGCTTTTGTAACTGATGAAATGGAGGGGAGTGTGGAAAGAACACTTCGAAAATCTGCTATATTACAGTAATGAAGAGGTGAATAGTGATATGTGTGTGGGTTTGATGGTGCATAGAAGGAATATGTATTTTGGGGGATGAGTTATTAGTAAGGAGGGAGGTATGGGTAGAGTGGGAAAAGTGAAGATGGAAATCTGCAGGTCATAGATGAAATTACTGGTGAAATATAGTACCCGAGATAGTGATTGATTGGATTGAAGTTGTGTAATAGCGGTTTAAGAGGGATAAGTTCAAGAGGTTGGAGGTAAGAAGCCGGTACATAGTAACCTTAATTAGAGGGGTAAGGGAGAAAGACGGGAATGTAGAAATTATAAGGAATTAAGTTTTATTGAAGCGGATGCTGGTAGGGAAGGTATCAATGCTGTATTCTTGTGGTCGAAAGAGTGCGTCGAGTTGACTGAAGGACTGATTGGGGGTGAGACAAGGTGCGTTTAAGGGTGGTAGAGGGAGGTCGTATGTGGTCAAATCTTACATTTGAACAATTCTGTTGAGAAAATGAGCAGGCAGAAGAATAGAAATTTAAATTGTATGGGTTTTTGGATCCTGCAACATGGCCGTATGATAGAGTTTAATAGTGGAAGGTTATTGGCAGGTTTTAGTGATATATGGTGTTGGTGTTAGGCTTCTGAAAGGAATCAAAAAGTATGTATGACAATAGTGAAGCGTGGTTAAAAATAAATGGTGTCAATGGTGATTTGGTTTTAGGTATTAATAGCGAGAAGTAGACAGGTTGTGGTTATGTCTCCTCTGTTACATTTGTTATGGATGGGGTTATGAAAGAATCTCGAGGTGGGGGATGGCAGGAAATGGTGTTAGAATGGTGGAGATGGAGATTTAAGTGGAGGGTGCCCTACCTATTGTATGCAGATGATTTGTTTGTTTGGCGAATCTGAAAGAGAGTTTGAGAAAGATTGGTACGAGAGATTTGGCAGGGTGTGAAGGAGGGGCTTGAAAGTAACCGTGGAGAAGAGTAAGGTTATGGTTGGGTTGAGCTGAGGACACCCCCTCAGTGTGAAGTTATCAGTTCTAGATGGCTAGAGCAGCTTGCGAACAAGTGTCTGGAGTTTAAATATTTAGGGTTAGTGTTGGATGAGAAGGGAACAGGACAGCAGAGTGTAAGTAAGGAAAGTTGTGAATGGCAGGAAGGTTGCTGGTGCAATTAAATGTTGGTGATGTAAAGGGACTAAGTCTTGAGTGTCTGCTAGAGTCTTACATGAGGGTATGTTTGTTACCTGTGTTATCGTATAGTAGTGAGACTATGGATCCTGGAATAAGAAGTTAGACTCTTAAAGTTCATTTGTTCAGCATGGAAATCTTAGGGGTGTGCTAGGTTGTTGAAGAATTGATAAAATGAGGATGAACTTATTAGAGAGTATGTGGTTGTGAGAAAGGGGTAATGATGAGAATAATAAAAGTATGTTTGAGATGGTTTTTGGTCATATGGAAAGGATGATGATTAGTCGGTTGGTTAAGGCGGAATAGTATAGTGGCGAGTGTGTTGGGAACGACCGGCTGGGAGACGAAGGAAAGTGGATTGAGTCAGTACCGATGTTTGAAAGGAGTAGAAATTTTTTGCAGTTTTGGTAGCAGGTGGTTATGATGAAGAAAGGTGTAATTTTTAAGGAGTGAATGGCGGGGAGATTGTGAGGGGTTAAGTTTGTGGCCATCGAGGGCGCAAAAGGGATGAACCGGCTACATTCAATGTTTGATCTACATAGTGGGAGGGTCACTACGTGATCCATGAAGTTTTAGGGCTAGAGATTTTCTGATGCGATGCGTTCTCACTCTTAATGGTAATCATGAGGGGTTGCGGATGAAGCTAGGCTTTTTTTTCGATTAATGTCATGTTCTTCTACTGCTTTTTCTTTTCGAGCTCGATCACGCAATCTTATCTTTTTCATCTTGGGGAATAGATTTAGGAAACCTAAAGAGAGAAAAAGAATATATATATATATAATATATATAATAGTATATTATATATAATATATATAATATATATATACTACTATATATATTATATATGTATAATACACTCATCACATATTTAGGTTACCCTATTACACGCGAGGGATATATATAACTAATTATATATATACTATATATATTTAAAAAAATATATCCCCTGTATTTCTTCTGTTCTTCTTTTCTTCATCTATTTCTTCTTCCGGAAGTTGGAGTAAATGGAGTTGTCTTCCCGCAGATCGGAAAATATGAATTATATGCAGTAGGTGAGTATAAGCACCAAGTCGAACAAGAATCCAGCCTTACCACGCCCCTCTAGTACATATTAGTGAAACTCGATCACAGACCGAAAATTTAGCGCAACTAGAGCTTCAGGGACGCACTCACTAGGACGGGACCTGCACAATATTGGTAAATGTCAATGTAAGGTTCATTCTTGGCCTAGGCCTGTGGCAAACATGCTCCATACAAAACCCTCCTATTCTTTCCATCTGCACCTTATTCTGCTTTGCAAAACGCAATTTCTCTCCTTCAGGATCATTTCTGGTTCACCGACTAATCCACTTTTCTCTTCGGTCTAGTCTCGGGAGCGGTGGGTTCCAATACCACCCCACTATACATCGCATCTCATTCCTTAATCTCACATGACAACATCTCAAATACTTTCTTTAATTCTCATTTCCTTTCCTTTGGTTTACACACCACAAACACTCTAATACGTTTCATTTTCATTTTATTTAATTTCTTCTCATATATATACACGCCCCTAAGAGTCCATCTGAACACATTGACTTTAGATCTATACTACTCTTATTGCAGACATAAGTCTCACTAACATACAATAACACAGGTTTATTTCAACTCCGGCAGTAGCTCTTAGCTTTTGATTCTTTATGCACGTCTTCTTTTATTTCCTTCAAAGCATTCCAACGATTAATTGCCGCAGAGCTCCTTTGGGCTGCATTGCCCACCTAACTTTACTACTACACTCTGCTATTCATCCGTTCCCTTCTCATCCAATAAAATACCCTAAAATACTTAAACTCAGACACTTGCTCCAGCTTGCACATCTAACATCATACTGGCGCACTAGAGCGACACTGTTTTCTCCCCGTGCTCACGAACATGGACCCTTACTCTTATCTATGGCGTTTTAACTTTCAAACCCTTCTTTTTACATATACTTTGTTCAAACTCTCTACAATGCTCTCAAACCTCTTCAGCATTCGCCACAGAACAAATCAAATCGGCATTTAATATGGTTACGCCCTCTCGACCACCTCAATCTCCATTCTCATCATTCAACCACATTCGTTCCTGCCATTCCTCCATGGCGGAATTCTTTAAGGACCCAATCTCATATGCAAGACATTGTAATAACCAAGGAGCATAAATAAACACCTCAACCCTCTTTCTTGTCCACCCTGTCTCCCTCCATTCTATTAATCTAACACAATCATTACGACTACCTTACTATTTATTTCTTCACACACTGCTTCACTATCGTCATACATTACGGGCTTTGAATTCCATTTCAGACTAGCACAACACATATATCATGAATACCGTCGCATAGGTTTAGCGGTGCGCCCTATTAATCTAACTCATCCACGCCTGTTGTGAGAATCCATACACCTAATAATATATTATTTTCTTCTCCTCATGGTTTCAATGGATTTTTGTTTCAGATGTCAAAAGTCGATTGATATCACACATCTCTAGCACTCCTAAACGCACCTTGTTCTTCACCCTACAGCCACTCCCTCGATGCACTCTTTCGAACCAAAATACCAGCATACTACCTTCCTAACAACATCAATATAACTTATTCCTAACTATATTTCTACAGTTCCCTTTTGTTCTCGCTTACTATATAAGGGTACTATTACCCGCTCTCCTCCAATCCCTTAGAAACTATACCCTCCATAAAGTTTTGTTACACAACTTCCTCAAACCAATCACAATCTCTCGCCTCCACTCTTGATCATTTTACATAGGTAATTTCATCTATACCTGCAGGTTTTACCATTTCTTCAACTTTCTCACTCTACCATTACCTCCTCTTACTAATAACTCAACCCAAATAACCTATTCCTTCCTTGCCAACCATCAAAACAACACACAACATTCACTAAAACCTTCCCTATCTTACTGTTTAATTTGTGCAGCGATTCGGAAGTGTATTTTCCAGATACCCCTCACATCCATCTTCATTGCAGTTACAAAGCAGCATCCCTATCTCATTTTCTAAGCAGATCCCCTTATTCTCATTCTAACCTTTCGCGCTTCTTACAGGAAGGTTCTTTCCTTGTAAGTCCCCATTATTCATCCTCCTTCCACACTGTTCATACCCTTGACCTCTCTGTTTTCTCCTACGTATCGCCCACTTCTTCTACTATTCCTCTCTTGCTTCTCTACTCACTACTCTCCACAGCTCTTTCTGAACTTCTTAATTTGTTTAGTCCATTCAACCAGACGCCTTCTTGTTTTACCTTTAACTGCTTTCATCCACCTCTTCATTCACATTCGCTGTTAACCCATTCGTTACTTCCATCACTTTAGCAATCACACACTATCCTTTGCACTACTAAAAATGTGCTGGTCCATTCTTTGCCCCCAGATTTGTTCAGTATCCACTTGTTCACATTTCAACCGTTTTACTAGCGAGCACTCTTACATACTTATTCCTTATTGTCTTGTCACTTAACTTCTCACTCTTAACTGCTTGAACTCCAATCACTTCCTTCCTTATCACCTTCTCCTCCATCCAAGCCCCACTAACTTAATTTCACAACATAACATAATGATCCGATAATGCCATCCCTAAACACACTTCCTGATTTAATCCAATCAACATACTCTCAATCCATCTACTTCGCTCCACGCAACTCCATCACATTTTCAATCATTTCATTCTATACTTATTATTCATATATTACCTAATACCTCTATATTTTTATTTATATATTATATTAATTTATATTTATGATATATATATAATATATATAATATTATAATATATATATATATATATAGTATATCATATATATATATATATATTATATAACTATACTAAGTACCTAGTATATATAATTATTACCTAACCCCGTTTTAATAAATATTATTTTTAAGCGGGAAAAAATGTTTTACCGATAGTACCGGTATCCGAGTTTTCTACTCTTGGCGTAAGTTATCGGCTTTTTTGGGGTATGGTATCGGTATCCGGTTAATTGGCCGATACTTAAAGATTCGAATACCTTCTTGGGCACTTCTTTTGTGGTGAATTAAATTATGAGAATTCTTGTTTTAGGCTTTTCAATAATAAATTTCTAGGTTCGATATAGATAGCTAGTAATAGGTTGTTGTTTTTTTTTCCTCGATTCTCTTTATATAACTTAGTAGATTCTTGGGAGCATTCCACTATGGTGCTTCTTAGCAGGTGTATTTTCTTATCCTATTTGGATAGTTATTATTATAAATTTATACAGATTTATCTTCAACTTTTTTATTTGATCAATAGTTTTTTTTTTTTTTTTTTTTTTTTTAGTTACGCAATTCGTGAGAAGTGTTTGATGATGCGCGATGTCGTTTCGAGTCGGCGAGTCTTGTTTCTAAACACTTTCTCATTATTAATTCATCTTTTGTATTTGCTGTGTAATAGGGTTTTACGTTTTAAAAAAAAAAAAATTTTCAGGTTTTAATTTAGGTTTTAGCGTACGAATTAATTTTCCTCATTTCTCCTTTGCTCTCTTTTCAATTTCTTCCTGGCTATTTATCTTTGTTTTTTTTTTTGGTCTTTACGCATTTGGTTTTTTTTG
>JABUQX010006256.1:0-5000 GCA_015478945.1 Trachelipus rathkii
CACCAAAGAATCATTCTTTATTGAATATCAAATTTTATCAAATCAAGAACGCAAAAATTGGAATTCTTTTGAAATTTTAGAACGTGGAAATTTTTGATTTTCAGGAGTCATCATTAGTAAATTAATCTTATCGAAAATATCTTTCAGTAACCCCTAATATTATAATTAAAATCACCTTATATTAATAGATATATATATATTATATATATATATATATATATATATATATATATAAAGATATATATATATATATATATAAATATATATATTATTATATATATATTATATATATATAAAAGTATATATATATATATATATATATATATTTATTATTATATATATATATATATATATATATATATATATGTATATATATATATTATATATATGTATATATATATATTATATATATATATATATATATATATATATATATATATATATATATATATATATTTATATATATATATATATATAGGTATATATATATATATATATATAGATGATATATATATATAGTATATATATATATATATATATATATATATATATAGTATATATCTATAAAAATATATATATAAAAATATACATATTTGTTTAAAAACATTAAAACTAGTCTAATAGTTATCATATTATATCCTGATGAGTGTCTATGTGCCCAAAACCATTGAATCATCCAACTAAAATTACTGTTTGATAATTATTTCATATTTTATTATATAAATATAATCTATATATTATAGTTGTAAAGATATTATATATATATATCCACAAATATTTCATTTTGAGTACAATAAAACATTAAATAATAAAGTTGGGTTTGTCTCAGAATCACCATAAATGTGAAAATTAAATTATAATTCTGCTTTGGAAGTCTCTTTCAAATATTCAAATTTAACATTTCTGAAGTATAAATCATAATTTTTATAATTTCAAATCATCAAATATATTTTAGTATATGTTATATATAATATATATATATATAGAGAGTATAAGATATAGTATATATATATATATATATATATATATATATGTTATATATATATATAGAGAGAGCAGCAGCAGGTGTTAATGGACAAGACTCTGCTCTTGTCCTCTTATAAATCTTAATTACTATTCTATCAATTTGCCGGTTTTCAAATGTAGAGAGATGTATCTTAGAAATTCAATGCATTTAAATCAGTTTAAATAGATTACAGGAAATGTCTTTACACAATGAATAATAGGTAATGTAAGCACCATTAAATCGTAGAGATTAACAAAAGATAATCACGTAATCACTACTTAATTATAAAATGGCACTGACCCTATCTAAGCTACCTCTCAGCATGAGAGTACCTAACAAAAGACCATGAGGCAGGGACGCTTCGGGTGGCATCACCCTCCGCGTCTCCCCTCTTATTTTGGCCTTCCCCCCAATGGGGGAGGAAAGCTATATTAACCCTATTGTTACAATAGACTTACAAGAGAGGCACCAGAGCTAACGAGGTGTACACACGAGATCGGCAAGTAGTCTCTCACATGACTGTGTCACCTGTCGTGTCATGCATGCTTAATGACTTACATAATTGTTCTAATCATGGGATCTTTAGCCCATGGTTTGTGGTGACCTCTGGTTTGTGACAGGGACATTTGATTCAAAATCTGAAGTGAGGCTTGAGATTTTGATTATATTCAAATGTTCCTATGAACACTCCTCTCAATGATTACATGAAATGTATAGGAAAGTGGAATAGAAGGAATAGTGGAATAACTACTTGGAAAAGTAGGACAGTACTACAATATATGAATCATAATACTCTTTGACAAATAAATTTGTAACCGTACTAATTTCCACATCACCGTCTTTATCTCTTATTTTCCATCAGAGATACTCCCCACTTCCTTCCTCTATTTCATTTATTCCGAGTTTTTCTTTCGGTCAGAAGGGTCGGGAACTAGATTGTAGAAGATTTTGACGTTTCTTAAGTTCTCAACTACCACCTTATCTCCCTTTATAATGTGAGCAATCTTTATTACACGATAGGGGCCATGATATTTTGCCGATAACTTTCCGACGTTGTATTGTTGACTCTTCACAAGTAGAAATCGAGCTTCTTTCAGATTCTTGGGCATAAATATGTTTTTGTTTCGTAAATTTGTTTTTTGCGTTAATGGTTTGGCCATTAACTCAGTTAGTCTTTCAATGTAAGTATCGTATGATTTTGGTCCCTCGGAGGCGGTAGTGCTGATAAGACCGTCCGGTATGTTGATGTTCTGGCCGTAGACTAGCTTACTTGGGGTGATACCACTCTCGGAGATGGGAGCGAGCCGGAGTGAGAATAATACAAAGGGAAGGACGCTTAACCAATCTTGTGTTCTCATGGCAGGCTCCGCTAACATCGTTCGAAGACTGTTTACGATCATTTTATTGACCATCTCTATCTTTCCATTACTTTGACAATTATATGTACTGGTTGTGGAGTGGACGATCCCCAACAGCTTACACACACTCTCAAAGAGTTTCATGCGCATAATTAATATTAGAATTGTAAATTTTCTTTAATTTAATACTATTATTTGTTATAGAATCAATCAATAAATCATTTGTAAAATCGATACCCATTTGAAATTTCTTTAAAAATGATAAACCTATAATGTTCATAGTGATACTAGTTACATAAAATGTCTCTACATACTTCCTACCAAGACCTAAGTCTATTTCAATTGTTTTTACATCATAAATAGCTATTTTTGAATTATTTGCCGCATACAGAAATCCAACAGGCGGGCTGTGATCAGCACGAACCCCCTTTGCAAGAATGTTTTTGCAAGAACCGGTATCGATTAAGTAATTTACTCCATTAATACAATCATAAACCTGGTAAGAGATTAAGTCGTCGATTTTACCGACTTGCTCGTTCACCGCCACATCGGCTGCAACTTGTTTACTGTCACCACAGCTATCGTTAACAGCACTTTGGATGGGGTTTAACAAGCTATCTGTTTTATCGATATCTCCGATCCTTACCTGATTCATAACTATATGATGAGGTAAATTTAATGTGAAAAAGATATACCCTGCATGCTTAGGGCTGACAGTTGTAATAATAATGGACTCATTGAGCTTACCATAACACTTCAAGACAGAAGAATCATTTATGACAATATTTTTATTGATTATAACGTT
This sequence comes from Trachelipus rathkii, assembly GCA_015478945.1. NCBI lineage: Eukaryota > Metazoa > Arthropoda > Malacostraca > Isopoda > Trachelipodidae > Trachelipus > Trachelipus rathkii. The sequence continues at coordinate 3,170 of JABUQX010006256.1, forward strand.
TTCAGAATTTGCACTACTACTACCAGTGGGTCTCTCATTGTCTATATTAATATGGGGCGCATGCTTCCCCCTCACACACAATGACGGTAGTCTATTTATACAACTTTCATTTATTTCATCACATTTAACCTCAGTTTATTGTCACTTTAGATGATGAGTTTTCATTTTCAGAATTCTCGATCACAGGCGGTTGGTTCGAGACTATAAGGAGCCTGGTCCTTTTCATGATTAATATTGGATTCGCTATTTTCTTCAAAGGTATTGCTATAACGTTCATTATAATTAACATTTTGTCGAATATTATCATTATTATTATTATTATTATTATTATTATTATTATTATTATTATTATTATTATTATTATTATTATTATTATTATTATTATTATTATTATTATTATTATTATTATTATTATTATTATTATTATTATTATTATTATTGTTTAACTTATTATTATTATTATTATTATTATTTTTATTATTATTAATATTATTATTATTATTATTATTATTATTATTATTATTATTATTATTATTATTATTATTATTATTATTATTAGTATTTTTATTTGTAGTAGTAGTGGTAATAAGTGCAGTATTGATAGTAGTATTATTTTGACTACTATTGGTTTGTTTTTATAACGTTTTATTTTCATATAGTTTTTACCAGTAATATCAATTATTATTTTCTAAGTTGATTACATTATTTAATATCATCTTGGCGATGAATGTTAATAAATTACTGGATAGCAAAACTTTTTTTCTATGATTTGATTTTTTTCCCTGACCGCTATTGAGGCTGGGGTGGAGCAATCGACCCTAGTTTTCCGCATTTTGTGGTGGTGATCTGTTACCAGCTATTGTGAGTAATGGGTAGCATAGGGGTACCTGCACCCCTTCTCACACATTTGTATAAGTGGTATATATCTTGAATTGTACAATAGATATAGATCACACTGTGACAAAGTGCTTGGAGTACCCATACTGTCAGCTGAGTGAGAATGCATGCAGACAAACCTTCTCGCGTCTCAAATTTTATCAGCCAGGAGGTTCGACCTCGAAGCATCATACATGCCCAAATAGTGTCGACAGTGTTCGCCAGCTGTGCCAGCTTAAAAGAAAGATAATAGTTTGTTGAGTGGAGTGCGCAGTGTGCAGGCACCAGGTTTGGCGATGTTCTGAAGCAGTGTTTCAGATTTGCTTGATTTGTGTGCGTATGCACAGTGTTTACAGAGCTCCAGTCTGATCTGAACTGAGGCTGATTTTCCTGCCCTTGGTGAACGAAAATTTTATACAGATCGTCCGCCCACTTTAACCATTCTCAAAGTCGTTTTCTTCAGCGTGAGAATACTGACATCTGGATGTTTACAGGCATTTGTTCTATGAAGAGGTCAACGGCAAATTTCGGGTCAGGTTCTGCAGGTCTTCGTTGAACTTATACTTATGACATTTCCTGACGTGAGCGAAATAGCCGTTATATAAACCTGTTCATTGCATGCCTGTTTAAATACGTCCCGCATCTTCAATATTTCGAAAGCCAGGCAGATTTTCTATGCCTTCAAGAAGATCTACAGTGGATTCTTCTTAGAGCGCGGAAATGAATGAGCACTGTGCTGGGAAGACTAAGCCACGCGAACACGCTCATGGGGCCTGTCGTTATATTTTAGCTTAAAATACAGGCTGCACTCCGCCGCTGATCATGATCGTTGATCGAAGACAAGTGTTGATTAACTTGAATGATTACGGGCATTTATAGGCGATCGGTATTCAGAACGTTTTAAGACCTCCCATTTGGCAGGCGTACTGAAGTGTCTCATCAGCTCACTTTCGGA